>BSBK01000272.1:690000-715000 GCA_027943335.1 Chamaecyparis obtusa | reverse complement strand
GTCTTAGTGGTCTTTACGACACATTTCAACACATTTTAACCATAAAGTGCATCTTAAGGGGTCATAGGACCACTTAAAACACATTAATAGTTCTAATGTGTACTAATGTGTTGAAATTTGTTGAAATCTATTGTAAGGACCATTAATGTGTCTCAAGGGGTCCTATGACCTGTTATGACTCATATCGACACATTACGACACTTTTGAAATGTATAGTGTGTCTTAAGGGATCATAGGACCACTTATAACACTTTATCATTCTAATGGGTATTAATGTGTCAAAATGGACCATAAGGGATCTTAATGGGTCATATGACCCATCAAGACACATTAAGACACATTAAGACACATTTAGACACATTATGACATGTTTCAACACATTAGAACCGAAAAGTGTGTCTTAAGTGGTCATATGATCACTTAAGACACATTAATCATTCTAATGTGTATTAATGTTTCAAAATGTGTCGAAATGGGTCTTAATGGGTCATAATGGTTCATAATTATAGGTTCTATGACCCCTTACAACACACTTAGAGACATTAGTACCCATTTCAACACATTAATACACATTACAACCATAAAGTGTGTCTTAAGTGGTCATAGGACCCCTTAAGACACTTTATGGTTCTAATATTTATTAATGTAATGAAATGGGTAGTAATGTGTCTTAGTGGGTCTTAAGGGGTTGTAGGACCCGTTAGGATTCATTAAGATCCATTTAGACACATTAATACATATTAGAACCATAAAGTGTCTTAAGGGGTCCTATGACCCCTTAAGACACACTTTATGGTTGTAATGTGTCAAAATGTGTTGTAAGGACCATTAATATGTCTTAAGGGGTCCTAGGACCCCTTACAACTTAGTTTGACACATTTTGACACTTTAAAAATATAAACTATGTCTTAAGGGGTCGTAAGACCCCTTAATAAACTTTATGGTTCTAATGGGTATTAATATTATGAAATGGGCCATAAGGGATCTTAATTGGTCCTAATAGATCCTACAACCCCTTATGACATATTTTGACACATTACCACACATTTTGACACATTAATACCCATTAGAACCATTAATGTGTCATAAGTGGTCCTATGACCCATTAAGGCTCATTATATGGTTCTAAAGTGTTAAAATGTGTCAAAATGTGTCGTAAAGAGTCTTAATAGTCATTACGAGACATTTTGACCATAAAGTGTGTCTTAAGGGGTCATGGGATGGCTTAAGACACATTAATAGTTCTAATGTGTACTAATGTATCAAAATGTGTCATAAGCACCATTAGTGTGTCTTAAGGGGTCCCAGGACCCCCTTATGACTCATTTCAACACATTTTGACACATTAATACCCATTAGAACCATTAATGTGTCATAAGTGGTCCTATGACCCCTTAAGGCACATTGTATGGTTCTAAAGTGTCAAAATGTGTCAAAATGTGTTGTAAGGGGTCTTAATGGTCCTTACAACCAATTTCAACATATTTTAACCATAAAGTGTGTCTTAAGGGGTCATAGGACCACTTAAGACACATTAATAGTTCTAATGTGTACTAATGTATCAAAATGTGTCGTAAGGATGATTAATGTGTCTTAAGGGGTCGTAGAGCCCCTTCTGACTCATTTTGACACATTTTGACACATTAAAACTCATTAGAACCATTAATGTGTCATAAGTAGTCCTATGACCCCTTAAGGGACATTCTATGGTTCTCAAGTGTGAAATGTGTGGTAAGGGGTCTTAATGGTCCTTATGACACATGTTGACCATAAATTATGTCTTAAGGGGTCATAGGACCACTTAAGACACATTAATAGTTCTAATGTGTACTAATGTGTCATTAGGACCATTAATGTCTCTTAAGGGGTCTTAGGACCCCTTACGACTCATTTTGACACATTACGACACTTTTGAAACATAAAATGTGTCTTAAGGTGTCATAGGACCACTTATGACACTTTATGGTTCTAATGGGTATTAATGTGTCAAAATGATACATAAGGGATTTAAATGAGTCATACAACCCCCTAAGACACATTAAGACACATTTAGACACATTATGACACATTTCATCACATTAATACACATTAGAACCAAAAAGTGTACCTTAAGTGGTCATAGGATCACTTAAGACACATTAATGGTTCTAATGTGTATTAATGTGTCATAATGCCTCGTAAGGGAATCTAGGACCCATTAAAACCCCTTACGACACATTTTAACACATTATGACACATTAGAACCATTAATGTGTCTTAAGTGATCCTATGACCACTTAAGGCACACTTTTTGGTTCTAATGTGTTCTAATGTGTCGAAATGTGTTTTAAGGGATCATAGGACCCATTAAGACCCATTTTGACACATTATGACACATTTTGACACTTTAAAACCATAAAGTGTGTCTTAAGGGGTCATAGAACCCCTTAAGACACTTTATGGTTCTAATGTGTATTAATGTGTCCAAATGGGTGCTAATGTGTCTCAATGGGTCTTAAGGGGTCGTATGACCCATTAGGACCCATTAAGACCCATTTAGACACATTTAGACACATTAATACACATTAGAACCATAAAGTGTCTTAAGATGTCCTAGGACCCCTTACAACTCATTTTGACACTTTAGAAACATAAAGTGTTTCTTATGGGGTCATAGGACCAATTAAGACACATTATGGTTCTAATGTGTATTAATGTGTCATAATGTGTCCTAATGTTTCAAAAAGGGTTGTAAGAGGTCCTAGGACCCAATAGGACCTATTATGAACCATTTCAAGACATTAATACACATTAGAACCATAATGTGTCTTAAGGGGTCATAGGACCCCTTAAGGAACACTTTATGGTTCTAAAGTGTCACAATGTGTCAAAATGTGTCGTAAGGGGTTCTAGGAACTGTTGCAATACCCAAAAATTAGCACCTTGCAATTCCAATCAATTTTGGTGCATTTCTTCAATTTCTACTTCATTAAAGTCCTATTTTACTAGGGAATTTTCTTCCCTACTTGACTTTATTTGACTTAGTCTCAAATGCAAAAAACCCTAATTTGCATTAATCTCACACTATATCTAATTCCTAAATATTCAACATTTATTGGATAAGTAATCCCTATGATTAATTGATTTAATTCTAAATTCCTAGTGCTTTAAATTAAATTAATTCCACCCCCTTTAGCTAATACACATCAAAGGAATTAATAATTATTTGGTTATTTGAATGGATTATTCCCACTTGAATTTAATTATTCAAAATAAAGTGAAAAGCCACCCATGTGGCAATAATTCATTTTCTTAATTAAATAATTCCTCCAATTTGTCTCATCTTTCTCCATGGAAATGAAGAGTCAGTTCTTTCATTTCAAGAAACTCTTCATCCTTCCCCCAGGCTCGTCTATATTATGAACCTTATTTTCTTCATTCTAGGGAGGCAATTGAAGAGTACCAAAACTATAGTGGATTTTTGTCTCAATTTTCTTATGCTTTCAAGATTTCATTGCATATTTCGATTAATTCTCATTTTAGTATAATATTTCATTCTCATCTTAATGTAGTTTTCTTATTTGTTAGTAGCTTAATTCTCATCTTCATTTCAAGCTTTAGATTAAATCTGCATTCTCATATTTCTTTCAAGTTCATAGTTTAATTGCACTCTCATTTTAGTTTAATTCATTGCAATTTGATCATTTCAAGCTTTCAAATCCTCCATCTTAGTTTGGTCTACAGTTGTTGGCTCTCAAATTTGAGAGTAATTCAAACACCCCAACTAATTAGGAGGCAACAGGTCGATTCGATCGATATTGAGAAATGAGTAATTCATAATCATATTCATATTTCAATGATTGAGAAATGAATATGTTGTGTCTATGGTTGGATTCTGAGGTCCATATTCAGGCATAAACATTCTAGTGCCCACCATGGGGCAAAAAAATCATTTCTGGCCTCACTCTCAAAAAATTTCTGACAAGAATTTCATACTTTGTCATACATATGTACTTCACTATGTACGAAATCTCATTCAAGATTTTTGAGTGTGCCACATGAAGTTGTGCTTTGATTAGCATTCTCTCACATTAAAAAGAACCATCTTGCGTAGGTGCCTGCATTTCCTCGCATGAGACTTGCCATCAGTATTTAAAAAAATTTCAGTTTCTGCAATTTACTGTTATTATTCTCTGACATTTATTATTTGTTGTTGATTTCTATATCTCTTTTTTTCTGCTACAACATAATTGTGGTCTGCAAGATGCTTGAAAAATATTACAAAACTTGCTAATGGTTTTCTTGCAGGATGGTTTTCAAAGACATTTAAAAACATTGTGCTTGTTTACTATTTTTCATTCACATAGTCTAACTAGGGCCTTGTTAAAATTTCTTAAGGGTCTTGATAGTGGGATAGGGTAATAGGCTCTTCATTACATGGAAGTGATGCCCATGGATGAATTTGAGACCGAGATCTTACTAGCATGATCGATACCTGGGGAAGCAAGGAAAGGTAGTGAATATTTGGCACATCTCCCATAGATTCTCACCATAGGCATGCACCTGGACATTTGAAGGTGGTATATGACACTAGCCCCTGCTTCAAGGGTAACCTTTGAACATATCCTATTGAGTCCTTGGAAACACCAAAAACATGGGTGCCCTCTAGTGGGTGACACGACTATGTGAGGTGAACACATGTGCATAAGCTGTGAGGCACGGATTTTGTCTTCTCCACCATTTTTATTTGTAGGGATAACTAAGTGATTGTTTTGTGTCTTAAACTATCCATCATGATTAAACAAAGACTCCCATGATTCTGCCAAGTTACTTTGTCCTTGGTAGAACTGTTTGTGACTACTTCTTGCATCACTATTGCTTGATCTAAAACTTCATGCTTGTAAATGAATGCTTGAAACCTTCAAACTGAGATTGCTGATTCAAACTATCTAGAACCTGTCTAAAAATGAGAAATTATGTCAGAGAATAGTCCACGCTATGTCTCAAAATTTGACTTTTACCTTGAAAACTATGTCGATTTGTTGAACCTTGGTATTTTCTCACATGAGATTTCAAAATCTGAGCATTTCCTCACGCGAGGTAGCATTTTCTCACATGAAGCCTATAATTTTTTCATGCGCATCAGTACTTTCTTGTGCAAACCTGTACCTTGGTTTTCAAAACAATGAGCTATTTCCCATTAACTAGTGAACTTTCTACTTAATTTGATTTTTGTCTAGGGTTTGTCAAATTTTTTTCTCCTAGTATCCATAGTCTGAAACTGAGTTCTTTGAGCTATGGACCGAATGATTACTACTTAAACTCGTATTGTCTCCTTGTTATTTATCCTATATTATTATGTTTTTGTACCTTGTGATGTGATAGTCACATCTTGGTTGTTCTAGCCATACTCTTGATGATTCATGCTGAGTGCATCTCACATCTTGATTGTTCTAGCCTTTATCTCCTTTTTCGCTATCTTATAGATAGATTTCTAGCATAATCCCAAGTCCTCTCTTGTCACAATCTTTTTCTATGCCTATTACGACTAGAAGTGGCAACACTTTCTCCATTTGTGGAACCAAAAAAGGTAGAGGTAGATCTTGTAATCAAGGAAGAGGTCATTCCGAACCTGTTATCCAAACTAAGTATCAAGAGGAATCCTCACGTTCCCCCTCACCGAGAATCTTGATAGAAATTTTTCCTGAATCTTTATCTTCATCTCCTACCATAGATATTAGTTTGGATTAAAAACCAATATTCCAGCAGTGCTTCAACCCTTTGTTTCAAAGGCAACCTGAGTTGTTGTTTTGAGAGAAACATAACCCATTCTTCCTAGATCGACAAGACTTTGAAAGACCACTTTCTTGGGTCAACCCTATTGATGATATTGATCCAATCGACCCTTTTGATCCTATTAATGCACTAAAGGTTACCTTAGTCATGCCATTTCGACATCATTCATATCATTTTACTAAGCCTGAGCATCCTACACAATCCCACATTGACAAGATGGGAGGCCCATTTGATTTCCAACAGGGTGAGTACAACCAGACTTATGAGCAACCGCAGAATGACCAAAGTCCTAATCAATATCGACATGATCAAAATCAATCCAATAATGATCAATCTTGAAATAAATCTCAAGGTGATCGGCAACCATATCACTATCATCCTCCTCCACATGACCAAGACCAATATGATTAGCAACAAGATCAAGTCTCAAGCATTTTCTAAATCCTTGGCAATGATGATGATGAGATAACCCAAAATGACATAGCTACTACTAAAGCTAATAAGGGTCTTATCAAGATGATGGAGATCCTCCTTCTAGAGGAGAAGGAGAAGTAATTTCTTGAGCTAGCCAAACAAGTGGCCAAATTACCCTCAGATTTTAAGGTTGAGATGATTGTGGCCAAAGAAGAAGAGACTAAGACCACCAAGTTGCAAAAGATTATTTGAGATATGAAAGACCAGATTAGCCAACTTGTGAAGGACAAGGATAAACCCACACAATAATTCACCATGGAAAGCATATGCCCTTGCCTATTTGATAAGAGTCTTCTCATGCCTACTTTTCCCAAAGGAGTGGAGCTGCCTAAATATGACAAGTACTTGGGTACTACTAATCCCCAAGATCACCTGAGAGAGTTTTGCACTCTATCCATGGAATTCATACATGATCAAACTTATCTTATGTGGCTCTTTCACTGTAGCTTAGGTGGGTCCGCTATGTAGTGGTTTTCTCAATTACCCACTGGTATCAGGACTTTTGATGAGATTGCCAACTTATTCATCCAACATTATTCACACAAAATCTAACATCTGGTCAACATCCAGGATCCTTTTAATCTGAAACAGTGACAAGGGGAGTCTTTCTTGGCATTTCTCTAGATATGGAGACAACTCTATATGAAGTATCCTCACAAACTATATGAGTCTGAGAAACTTGACATATTTTTGGACAATCTTGTCCTTGATTTTGGATATCAAGTACAATTACAAGGTCCCCTAACCTTCGATAGCATGATTAAGAAAGTTGTCCGAATAGAAGCATTTATGGTAAAGAAAGGGGAGTTGACCTTAAACAAGGATAACAAGCAATGATCTTCCTCCTCAAACAAGGATAAAGGGAAGTTTGTCAACAAGAATAGAGATGTTGTGAATGATGGAGTGGTTGACACTGTAATGCCAAAACCTTCAAAATCTATTTTTAATCTTACCTCTAGTATACAGGCGGTCAAGGCTACTAAAAAGGATGCAACAGACACTCAACAATCTTAGAGATTTCCTAGAAACAAACCTTGGGCCTCTCGACCCAGGCGTGAGTTCATTTCCTTGGGAGAACCTCTTGATGTGGTTTATAAGAAACTTGTGCAAAACCAAATACTCACTCCTTTGGAAAAGCATCTCTATGATCCACAACCATGGCCTCATTGGTGGAACAACAATGCATACTATGATTATCACCAAAATAATGGTCATAAGACTTCTACTTGTCTCCAGCTGTGGTATAAGGTCCAAGATCTGATTGATAATAATGGCATTATTGTGGATGGCCATAACAAGAATTCAGACCACCAAGCATTCAAAGATTCCTTTCCTCATGAGAAAGGTGAATATTCCAAGGCTAAGAATACCAATGCTAAGATTAATTACACATACACTGCTAATGAAAATGTCATCAATATGATTGAACCTGTTGAGGTTGAGTATTGTGATGTGATTATTATCAAGGGGAGTGGGGATACTCCTAAGCCAAAGAATCCATTTGTTTTGTGAGGTCCTAGGTCTCGCTCTTCCAAACCTCAATCATCTCAAGATTGCACAAATGTTGTTACTCATTCTCATGTGAAAATCACTCTTAAGGGCCCTGACCCTCTTGCATCTGCACCAAAGAAACTTGCAGATAAAACTGCTATTGGCCCTACCAAAAAACCTCAAAATCGGCCCCTACACCTAGTACTGCTAGTTATAGCATCTTAGATCAACTTCAATGTACCAACACTTAGATCACTATTTTTGAGTTGTTGAAGATCTCACCTACTCATAGGGAGATTCTGGATAAATCCCTCACTGAGGCAAATGTCCCAAAAGATTTGGACCTTGACCAGTTTCAATCCATGGTGGGTCACCTAACTTCACCCCACTATCTGTCCTTCTCTAAAGAAGATGATCACTCACTGAGCCATCCACATAATGCTCCCTTGCACATAGAAGTCATGATAGGTCCAAAGCACATTCGGAGAGTTCTCATTGACAATGGTGTTGGTCTCAATATTTTCTCTGCTAAGTTGCTTACCTAGCTAGGCTATGATAAGGATGGCATAGATTCCCGCAAGAAAATTACTATCAAAGCTTATGATGAAGAAGAGCACAAATACAAAGGATTAGTTGTGTTGTCCATCCATGTTAGACCTATTGAAAGAGATGTTATTTGTCAAGTCCTAGATATTCCTCTTGCATATAAAATCCTATTAGGTAGACCATGGATTCATGAAGTGTAGGCAGTGTCATCTACATACCATCAGTGCATCAAGTTTCCATTCCATGGAGCGGAGGTAACTGTGTCTACCAATACCAACTATTCTTGCAACACACTCACATAGTCTGTAGATAGTTTTGTCCCAGCTAATAGAGATTCCACTAAATTTTATGATGCCAAGCTCAAAGAAATGGAGAAGACTCTGAAACTTAAGGATATAGGCATGGGAGGATATCAAATTGAACATGTGCTATCACTGGCAGCTTTCCTTCCATCTCCATGTTCTTATGGGAGACCTTCTGAAAGAAATAAATCTTATAATGACTCCCCTCAAATAGTCTATGATGGTGCCTTTGTATGAGCCATAACACCATTAGAAGATGAAGATGAAGAAAGAGCTATCACAACTTGGATCTATAAAGGGAAAGAAACATCTAAAATAGTCACTCCACCTCAAGACTTAGAGAAAGAGTCATGCATTGAAGCCTTCAAAATCATGAAGCACTTTGGCTACAAAGGGAGTGGTCCTATAGGGATAAATGACAATAGTTTTTGGAAACCCATTGAAGCTATAGGTTGTCACACAAGAGATACTAGTGGCTTGGATTTCAAAAGGATCCTGTTTCATTTTGAGATAAAAAATTTTGCGCCAGAACCTAAACCATAACTAGAGCCTGAAGATGCTACTCCAGTGGAAAATTTATGAAGGACCCTCCCCTTAATACCACAAACACATGATAGAAATAGAGAAACAACAACAATATGCAAGAACATAAAATTGGCTTCTTATTATCTCCACAAATGTGGAATTACAAACTTTTAGAATTACAATATGCAAAGCCACATGGGCATTCCCTTACAATATTCTGTAGGACAAAGCCTTGAATCAATACCCAAAACTATCCTGAACTACCTAAGACAACACTATGGACCTTCCTTATATAGGCAATTTCCACCACCCAAGAAGGTTCTATAAATTTATCCCTAAGGGCCGACCAAACTAAGAATTATTTTATTTTTCATTTTATTACATCATAGTCAGCTCAAAATAACTTTCGAAACCCGAACAAAAATTTTGAAGAAAAATTATTTTTCACCATTTCAGGTGGCCTGACTTTTGGAGACCATAAGTCATCACCAATTGACCCGATTGACTTCATTCAGCCAAAAATTCAACCTCATCTAGGGCCTCTAAAGCCTTCAAAATTGAGTTTAAAGTTTATGTACCCTATTTCCAAAACCAAAAATTTTCAATATCTTCAAAACCAGACTTGATCTAGCCATGAAACTTTACTGGTAGGCTGATATGACTGAGATGAACCTCCACATGTAAAATCAGAACATTCCAAGATCGTATGAACAACTTACTAAAAATAGCAAGTTTCCATAAATAGAAACTCTACACAAAATAGCCCTTATTGAAAAGAAACCAAAAATTTGGGTGATGCAAGATTGCTCTTACACCCAAGATGCTCCTACATCAGACACTTGGGGTAATTTGAGAAGTGACCCTGTCACGACTCAGGTGTGTAGAGGAAAACCAAGATAGTTAACCTCCTCCTTTGTTAGCCATGATGAATCTTCACTAGGTCATCCTTTCCATTTGACCAAATACTCTTCATATGTCCTGTTCCTTGGGCTTCTGCCAACATGACTATCCAGTATGTCTTCAATCTCCTTGATATCTAAACTGGTTGCTGGAATACTCCACTGTGCTATTGTAACCTAATCTTCAACACCTCCTTCATGATACTTTGTCAAATTTGAAACATTAAATACTGGTGAAATATTTAGCTTTGTAGGAAATTCTACTTCATATGCATTTTCTGAATCATGTTTCTTCAGTATCTTACATAGCCCAAATTTCTTCATTTTCAACTTGTTATAGGTACCAATTGGAAATCGCTCCTTTCGCAAATGAACCATGACTTCATCTCCAACCTAAAATTCCTTATGCCTCCTTTTCTCATCTACCTTAGCCTTATACTACACATTCATCTTGGTAATATGCTTCCTCACCTCCTCATGGATGGTCTTCAAGTGTTTTGAAAAATCCTCAGCTTCAACACTGCTTATTTCTCCTTTATCTATCTTCCTCAACCCAGATGCATTTGTGGGACTACTTTCATATACAATCTATGGATGATGTGATGAACTAAACTTCAAATCTATCTTCAACTCCTCACTTTCTGCTAGTGTCATTCTGTGTGCTACTTTATTTGGCAAGATGGCTCCTGGAATCAAGTCCATCTGATGACTGATCTTTCTTACTGGTGGTAATCCATCAGGCACATTATCGGATACAATATCCTAAAACTCATTCAATAATTATGCAACTTCTACAGGTGCATCTTCTACTTCCTCTTTCCCAGCCTTTCGAATTAAGATAAAACACATATGCTCATGCCACATACCATCTGAGAAATTTCCTCTATCAACAAAAGTTATTCTTGCATTACTGCATACCTTTTCTTTTGTTTCCTTCAATGGCTTTAGCTTATGTCACACTCTATCCTTTGTCAGGGAATAGGTATTCACATGACCATCATGTACAAAACATCTGTCAAACTACCAAGGTCTACCCAACAACATATGACATGTATCCATAGATATGATATCACATAATACCTCATCATGGTACCCACCAATCTTGAAATTTACTAGGCACTATTCACTAACCATGACCTTGTGGTCATCTTGCACCCAGGCAACCCAATATGGATGTGGATGTTTCTGTCTCTTGAGCTTCAACTTTGTCACCATCTCTTCTGACACCAAATTATCAGTACTACCACTATCAATAATCACATCACAACACTTACCTTCACACTTGCACCTGGTATGAAACAGGGTCCTTCTTTGATCAAGTTCATTCTCACCACTCAGCAGGACTCTTCTGTTGATCAACATTTCTCCTCTTTCAGCCTCTTCAAAATTTGATGATCTGGCATCCTCATCTACATATGAAACTCTAGCCTGGCCTTCATTCCTCCTATCTATCCTTCCTTGGCATTGATGACATTCAAATGCCCTATGACCTTCTTCTCCACAGTGAAAACATGTTCCACAGAAGCCTCCTCTTCCTGAACCTTTTCCTCTCCTCTCCCTCTTTGATCTCTATTATTCTGATCATGGAAATGATTGAAATTATCTCCTCTCTGATTCTGACTATTATTGGCCTCATCCTATTTTTTTAGATCTTCATTTCAATCTCCATATGACTATCCACCAGATCTTCCATCATGACCTCTTCCGCTTTGTCTGCTCTCAAACTTCTTGTTCATCTTTTCCTCTACTTTTAGGGAAAACTGGTATGCCTCTTCAATATTGTTCATTTGAACCAGATTTAATTCTTCCTAAATGATCGGCCTCAACCCATTAAGGTAACGGGAAAATTTCTCCTTATCAGCTTCTGCATGGCCTATTCCGATGAGGATTCGATAGAACTCCTCTGTATACTCTTGAACAGATCATCCCACTTGCTTCAAACTTTGCATTTTCTTTAGTAGGTCAAGCTCATAATCAACAGTAATGAGCTGTCACTTCAATTTATGCACCATTCGATCCCATCTCATGATTTTATCTTTCCCTCTTCTATTTCACTCCAATTGAATCTCTTGCCACCAAATCTTTGCATGACCTTTCAGTCTAGCCTTCATGAATTTGACCTAATCAAGATCCTCAATATCTTCATACTCAAAATATTCTTCACATTCATTGATCCAGTTGATCAATTCCTTTGGGTTAAGATTCCCAGAAAATGGTGAAACCTCAATCTTAGGTCTTTTCCCGATCTTGTAAATGGCCTGAAAAATTCTTTCTTCCTCCTAGTTTAGAACTTCACTTTCTTCTTCTTGATCTTCTTCTTTGACTTCATCCTCACTTTCATCTCTAACATTAAGATTCATTCCTCTACGAATCTCCTCCTACAATGCTCACACTTGTTTCTGCTATGCCCTAACCTCAGGTGTTACAACACCAGCTCTTCTGCCACATTCCCTTCATGGAGGCATTTTTGCACTTCTCGCTAAAACCCTAACCATGTTCCTGGTGTAAACTTCCTCACAGTCAGTGATCTGTTTACACAGAAACCCTAACCACGGTCCTGGTGCAAACTACCTCACAATCAATGATTTGTTTATGTAGAAACCCTAACCCATGGTCCTGGTGCAAACTGCCTCACAATCGGTGATCTATTTACACACTTAGGAAATCCTTCTCTGATACCACTTGATGAAGGACCCTCCCCTTAATACCACAAACACATGATAGAAATAGAGAAACAACAAGAATATGCAAGAACATAAAATTGGCTTCTTATTATCTCCACAAATGTGGAATTATGAACTTTCATAATTACAATATGCAAAGCCACATGGGCATTCCCTTACAATATTCTATAGGACAAAGCCTCGAATCAATACCCAGATCTACTACCCAGAACTGTCCCGAACTGCCTAAGACAACACTACGGGCCTTCCTTATATAGGCAATTTCCACTGCCCAAGAAGGTTCCAAAAATTTAGCCCTAAGGGCCGACCAAACTTAGAATTATTTTATTTTTCATTTTATTACATCATAGTCGGCTCAAAATAACTTTCAAAACCTGAACAAAAATTTTGAAGAAAAAATATTTTTTTCCATTTCAGGTGGCCCGACTTCTAGAGACCATAAGTCATCACCAGTTGATCTGATTGACTATTATAGCCCCATTTCGAAAAGGGCATGAAGAGCTCTACAATGCCTAAATCAAGAAAGCTTCATTCAACCAAAAATTTGACCTGATCTGGGGCCTCTAAAGCCTTCAAAAGTGAGTTCAAAGTTTCTGTACGATATTTCCAAAACCAAAAATTTTCAATATCTTCAAAACCAGACTTGATCTAGCCATGAAACTTTACTGGCAGGTTGATATGACTAAGATGAACCTCCACATGTAAAATCAAAACATTCTGAGATCATATGAACAACTTACTAAAAATAGCAAGTTTCCATAAATAGTAGCTTTACACAAAATAGCCCTTATTGAAAAGAAACCAGAAATATTTTTGGGTGATGCAAGATTGCTCTTACACCCAGGATGCTCCTGCATCAAAAATCCAGAGGCCAGGTCTAATGAAGATATCTTTCCTTACCCCATTCCTCTAGATTTTGCTGCACTCTTTGAAGAATGTGATAATCATATCATGTCTGTCCATTAGGTAGAGGCCGAAAGTGACTTTGATGATACTACCTCAATCACCCCACTGACATATGACTAGTTGATGGAAATGCAAACTGTTGACCCCAATTATGTGGGTGAATCTTACATGCCATTACTCTTTCAAGAAAGATTCAAACAAGAACAAACTTCCAATGCTGCCAAAGAAGAACCTAAGTTAGATGGTACAACCACTGCTAATGGAATTCCCATATCAAGTATCACTGACTCACATGAGTATGAGTTTGAATCTCTTTCTGAGGCAACTTTTGACAAAGATATAGACATGGTGCACACATTTGAGAACCCTCTCAAAATAGGTGAAGGGTCTAGTGTTAGGACGTATGGGTTAGATGCCATCAGTGTTGACTTGTCCTCTACTTCTGATGAGAGGTCTCGTATAGATTCGAATGCCCCTCTGGATGAGATTTCTCTAGGTCTTGACTTGCTCATCCATGCTTTTGATGATTATACTATAAATGCTATTGAACCTACCATCTCTCTCTCACTCAAAAATCTTGAGGTGATAAATTGGAACTGCTCCTCATCCAATGAAGTCCTAATGTTCCAAAATGATTACGCTCTAGCTTGTTACCTCCATGCTATCGAACCTATAATGTCCTCCACTAGTGAAGGCAGTGCCAGCATGACAGAGGTAGATATCAAGTATCTTAGTTATAAAATTAAAAGAAAAAAGAATAGGCGCTCTGATGGTGAAAACCACATTGTGGCAGTGTCAGAGCCAAAAAAAGGTTAAAATAAAAGATGAATCTGAGGGTGAAAACCTCTCTGAGGCACCCAAGGATGAGATACTTGATACAATTCCAAGCCATTTTCAAGAAATATCATTAGTGTTGATTGAGACAACACAACCAATGAACTTGGGTACAGAGGCTGCACCACAAATCATTCATCTAGCAAAGTCATTATCTATTGAAGAAAAAGAAGAATTGACTAGTTTCTTTCAAATCAAGAAAATAAAATTTGCATGGACTTACTTCGATATGCTTGCATTGGATCCTGACCTATTCACACATCATCTATCTATTACACCAGGTGTTAAGCCTATCAAATAGAAGCTCCGAAAGATGCATCCATATGTGGCACTTTTAGTCAAGGCTGAGCTAGAAAAACTTCTCAAGGCTAGTTTCACAAGGGCTATTGACTATGCAGAGTGGATCTCTAACATTATTCTAATTAAAAAACATGATAAATCCATTTGAGTATCCACAGACTTCTAGGACCTAGATAAATCATGTCCTAAGGATGATTTTCCCCTACCAAATATTGACATGATTATGGATATGACGATAGGCTATGAGATGTATTCTCTGATGGATAGCTTTCCTGGTTATAATCAAATAAAAATTGCACCAAAAAATCAAGAAAAGACTTCTTTCACGTGTTCTTGGGGCACTTTCTATTGGAATTTCATGCCCTTCGAACTAAAAAATGTTGGAGCTACATATCAAAGAGCTGTTACTACCATTTTTCATGATATGATGCATAAAATAATGGAAGATTATGTAGATGACACTTTGGCTAAAAGCATGCAGTGAAAAACTCATCTTCCAGATTTGGGTCCCATACTTGATCAGATGGAACAATTTAGTCTGAGACTCAATCCAAAAAAATGTGCATTTGGTGTTACTTTTGGGAAACTCTTGGGTTACATCATTTTAGCTAAAGGCATAGAAGTTGATCCTGAGAAAGTTCAAGCTATTATGGAAATGCCTCCACCAAAGAACATTAGCCAAATGAGAGGACTTCAGGGAAGACTACAATCCATTCAGTGCTTCATTGCACAACTGGCCGATAAGTCAGAACCATTTACCAAGACTCTACATAAAGGTGTGACTTATGGATGGAATGAAGAATGTGACAAAGGGATCACTCAAATCAAACAATATCTTGCAAATCCACCAATTGTGATGCCTCCTATTCATGGGAAGCCACTCATACTCTATATTTCAGCTATAGATACATCTTTGGGTGCTATGTTAGCTCAAGAGGATCAGAATGACAAAGAAAGAGCCATTTATTACATTAGTAGAACACTGGTTTCTTATGAAATGAAATATTCTGTCACTGAAAAAGCTTTTTTAGCTGTGGTTTTTTCTTCACAAAAGTTTTGGTAATACATGTTGGATCACACTACAAGACTAATTGCAAAAATTGATCCATTAAAGTACTTACTCAGTAAAGCTTCCCTCATGAGTAGACTGGCGAAATGGGTCATGCTACTTAGTGAGTTTTACATTGAGTATATGGAAAGGAAGGCTATCAAAGGACAAGTGATTGTTGATCAATTGGTGGAAGCTCCTCTTAAAGATTATAAACCATTGAGCATAGATTTCCTAGATGAGTCCATCATGCTTCTCACACATCAAGCATGGAACATGTTCTTCGATGGATCATTCACTCAGCAAGGGTCAGGTGCAAGAATTCTATTTATTACACCTCAAAGATATTCACTTCCTAAAGCATAAAAATGTTGTTTCCTTGCATGAACAACATCATAGAATATGAAGCTCTCATCAATGGTATGAAGATAGCCATTGAATGACATGTGGATGAGCTTAAGGTCTTTGGAGATTCTCAGTTGATCATCAATAAAGTTAATGATATCTACCAAACAAAAGATGATAAGTTGGTGCCTTATAAACAAATGGTTGATGATCTCAAAAGGTACTTTGCACACATTACTTTCCAAGAATTACTAAGAGTAGATAATAAAGTAGCAGATTCCATGGCTACTCTTGCCTCTATGTTATAGATGCCAGAAAATGACTTCAAACATGAATTCTTGGTGGAGACATTACACTACCCAACTCATGATACTTCTAAATCTAGGATGATTTGTTCAGTCATTGGACATGATTCATCCCACTACCATCACATCTTTTCTTACCTCCATGACCAAATTGTTCCGTACACTTACACCCAGAATGTGAAATGTCACCTCATTCGTAATGTTTCACGATATGTCATCATAGAAAATGACTTGTATAGATGGGGCCTAGATGGTACCCTCCTTAGGTGTCTAGAACTCAATGAGTCTGAATGTGCATTAGATGAGGTACATGAAGGTATTTATGGGTCTCATTCGAGTGGTCTGACATTAGCTCATAAACTTATTAGAGATGGTTACTACTGGCCAGATATGGAGAAATAAGCTATCCAATATGCCAAGGCTTGTAAATAGTGTCAATTTCATGAAAATTTAATCCACGCTCCTATGAAGGAGCTTATTCCTTTCATCATTTTCTAGCCATTTTAACAATGGGCCTTTGATTTGGTGGGTTAGATCCATCTGTCTTCCTCCAAAGGGCACAAATTCATCATCACTGCTACAAACTACTTTACTAAATGGGTTAAGGCAATCCCTCTGACTATAGCCAATGGCAAGTTTGTAGCTATGTTTATATTAAATTACATCATCTGTAGATATGGTGTACCTTCATCAATAATCACTAACAATGGGGGGTAGTTCAAGAATAAGGACTTGAAAGATTTATCCACCAAGTTCATAATCATTCAACATTGGTCCTCGATCTATTATCCCTAGGGTAATGGATAGGCAGAAGCTTCTAATAAGACAATTCTCAAGATTCTACATAGAACAATTCACAAATCTGGCAGAGATTGGCACCTCCAGATTAATTTACCTTTATGGGCCTATAGAACAATCATTTGAACACCAATGGGGGCCATGCCCTTTGCCTTAGTTTATGGCATAGATGTTGTATTGCCTATTGAGGTCGATATTCCTACATTGTGAGTCTCTCTGAGAGGCCTCCTTACTGATGACGACATTAGAATATCTTGGCTGCAAGAGCTAGAGTTACTGGATGAACATTGATAAGTGGTGTTTGATCATCTTCAAACATACTAGAAGAGAATGTCTAAGGCCTACGATAAGAAAGTCAGACAAAGGGAATTCCAAGTGGGTGATATCATCTTGAGAAAGAACCCCAAGAATCAACAACAACGGATCTAGAAAGGAAAATTTGAACCAAACTGGCTTGGTCGGTATATTATTACTACAACATTTGGGTCTGGAGCCTACTAACTTTCTACTACAGAAGGAGAATAGTTCAAAGAGTTGATCAATGCTCTGCACCTAAAAAGATTCTATAGCTGAGACATCTTCAGTATGCTCATGTACATACTCTATTCTAAAAAAATCCTGAAAATGGAAAAATGTCCTGAAAAAATGATCATCTTAGTGAAAACCTGGTAAACAGGTGCCTCGATAATACAAAAAAAATGAAAAATTCAAAAAATACAAAAGAAAATTTGAAAATAAAAAAATACAAAAAAATCAAAAAGAGAAAAGTACAAAAAAATTGAAAAAGAAGAAAAATGTGCCATTGATGAAAGCCTGGTAAATAGGTGTCATGGTAGAAAAAATAGAATCTCTTTGAGGATGGTGAAAACCTCGTAAATAGGCACCTCTTGTTCCTTAAAGCTATACCTATTTCAGTACTGCTTGGATCTTGCTTTAGTTTGCTTTCCTGCCTTTCCGTACTTTAGTTTGTTTTCCTTGCTTTTCTGTTTTAGTTTGTTTCCTACTTTAGTTCATTTCCTGCTTTGCTGGCTCATGCATTCTCTTTCAGTTACTCTTTGAGACTTTTCTTGACTCTACATGGATTGAAATTGGTCACACTTGGAGGCACCTTCCTAGTCTAGGGGGCATTGTCCTTTCACTTTTAGAGATTATTTCTTACATCAGTCGCCAGTGGTTCTCACTGTGTCTGCCTACTGATGCCTAGCTCTTAGATCTCTCTCCTTGAGGATCTCTCATACATCAGTCACCAGTGGTTCTCACTATGTCTGCCTGCTGATGTTTTGCTAGTACTTCTGAGATTTCTCTCCTTGAGAATCTCTCTCGTATCAGTCACCAGTTGTTCTCACTATGTCTGCCTGTTGATACTTCATTAGCTCTCTAATTTTCTCCTTGAGATGATTTCTTGTGCCAGTCACCAGTGATCCTCGCTACATTCGCCTACTGTTGTCATCTTGTTGAGACTTCTCACGCTATATACTTTTTGATCCGACTTCAATCTGCTCAAACTGAAACTAGATTTGTAACTCTCTAAAGTATGTTGAGATTTTCTTTTGTATTCTTGTTCTTTCACTTTGTCATTCCTCATCGAGAAACTCTAAGATGTCTTTCTTGACTAAGAGATGTGAAGACTGGGGGCATGATCTTTTCTTGCTTTCTACTTGCTGGTTTAGTTCCAATGATCCAATGAATCCATATAAGAGGGGTGTCCACTATGAGAGCCTTCATCTCATGTTGGATGGCCATGTGTACCTTGACTCCTTTTATATGGGTGCTTTGGTGAGGTTGGTTCTTCTCCTTGTTTGTTGAGTGACTTCTTTGTCCTACAAGTATAATTGCAAACACTCGTCCTATTAAGTGAATGTAAGGGTCACTGCGAGCATTCCTATCAAAATAAGGAACTCTTGCATGTCTGGTTTGTTTGTGCACAAGCAACATTCAGGTCATTCTAGCAACTATGCTTTGATGCTTATGTTAACTTTCTAAATCAAAAGGAATTGGTGTTCAGGTCATTTTGGCTTCTTGTACCTTAATGCTTACACTTCATTTTGACAAATCTAAGACTAATTTCATATTCATATTTTCATGATTACAATGTTAGTGAGAGTTGTATGACATCCTACGACTGTCTAATACTTAAAAACTCTACGATGATAACAAAATGAGTCCAACAACCAAGTCCTAGGGTTTGCATCTAGCTTAGGCTTGCATTTTCATTCTAGATTTGCATCTAGCTTAGGCTTGCATTTTCATTCTAGATTTGAATCTAGCTTAGGCTTGCATTTTCATTCTAAGGTTTACATTGAGACAATATTTTGATGCTTATCTCATTGTCCTCTTCTAGATTTTTTTTTTTGAAGGTTCTCATCTTTCATCTTGGGTTCATCTTGGCTGCACAAGTGTCTTTTTCTCACTCTCGATCTTCAAACATTCTTTTGGTTAGTACCTATCATATATTGCAACATCTTGCATGAGATGATTAGTACCATATGTAGTACATTTCCATTGCATTTTCATTTACATTCATAAATTACATTTACATACATTTACATCTACATATCTATATACATTTGCATTCATTATAAGAATAAATCAAATCATACATTCCATCATTGCATTACATACATATATAAAATAAAACATGTGCATATTCATACTCATAAAGAAACCGTGTGCATCTCATCTCTATCCATACATCTAATCATATAGGAAACATCTCACAAAACATCAACATAAAAGTAATATATAATGAAAGTACAATGATATCAAAAGATGATCTCATATATATCTTGGTCGATCAATGTCAATGTATAAAATGATGCTACTCAAGAACAATATAAAAAATGGACTGCAATGAATATCAATATGTCTAGCTCTGCCCATCGCCACCTAGAGGAGGTGGAGGTGGTGGCCCCTGTGGAGGTGCCTGTGGTGGTACCTAAGGTTGGGACCCCTATGGTGCTACACATGCCCCAACATACTTAGAGAATGGTGGCACCTACTCTACAAGATCTGGTACTACTCCCACGTATGCTGCATAATAGTAGGCTGATTGTGCAGCCTCGTATCGGGTCTCTATTAAAGATCTCACTAGCTCCTCTTAGAGATCTTTGATCTCTCACTATTTCTTGGCCACTTGAGTCTCTTGTATGATAGCCTATGTGTGATAGTCAACTCTCTCTTTTTGCACCTGCTGTATCAGCTCTCGGCTCTTCCTTAGAGCCTCCTATACCTATGGGTCTTGTCCTCCCATAGATGAATCCTGCACGATAGTATCATCACCTTGTACCTCCTTGTCAGGAGGCACCTTCTGTGAGGTATCTCATATCCTCTATCTTGTGGACCTCTTTTGGGTCCCACTACTTCTAACACCTACATCTAAACCCATATCCCTAGGAGTAATGGGAGTCTACCCACTCCTCAATCTCAATACCCTCCGCTAATGCTACTTCGTAGGCTGCTACTATGCCTATTGTTGCTACTGTGCCTATTGCTACTGTTATGCCTACTACTAGTATGTAGGTTGTACAACCTATTGTCCTCTCTAGCCTATACCCATAGGATCTATGTACCTAGGGTATGGGTGTGCCACCATGTGATCTTTGTATGCAGGCATCACCCCTGCATTGGTAACATCCACCATGTAGTCCCACCGAGTTGGTGGTACTTGTGCCTCAATCATACACCTCCCCTAGTCTAGTCTTAGCTTCCATCCCTTCTTCATCTCATTGATGAATCAAGTGTAAGTAGAGTACTCTTGGGAGATGTCCTGTGGTCTCCCAAACTACCACAAGACCTGTGTGAGAAGGAACCACTCAATAATAGAAATAGTACATCCAATTAGTGGATGCAAGATGAACATATGAGGGAGCTTGTGTCGGGAATCATCCCACACCTCTGTGGCCACCCATGGTCTCCATATGACAACTGCCATGTCATCTAGCTACTCGTGCCACTGCTCCATCTTACCCAGCACTAGCTGAGTCATGGGGCCTACATATCTATAAATATATGGCTCTAGGGACTATCGAGTATCATGAAAGATAGGCTGGCATAGAGGGAGATTCTCCCAAGCCCATATTTGCAAAAAAAAAATGCATGCGGCCATGGTCTATGCACTCTGATACACAATCTCATGCATCTCATCATACATTTGTGCAATCATGCACTCACCCCATCTAAATCTCATAGCTAGTCTATCCAGCATATGCTACAACATGTGACCCAAGCTGCACTCCAATCCATGCTATCCTCGATCAGGTACCAAGTAACAACTCAAGAATATGGCTAGGACAATTGCTAGCCCATGTCCCTCTCCATATTTGCTAACCAACTCATCCCATGAGATGGCTCAGCCCATCACTAGCTCATCCTGGAATATGGACCTTAGTTCCAGTGTCCCTTCTCTTGGCTAGATATCATACTCCACATGAGACCCATGGAATGGTGCCCTTAGTATCCTATAAATATCCTCAGGGGTGACTATCATCTCTCCCATCGACAAGTGAAAGGTGTTCATCTCCAAGTGGAAACACTCAACCAGTGCACCTAATAGATTGTGATTTACCCGAATGTCAGGTATATCATGCAAGTATGTCAATCCTAGCCCATCAATGTGGGCACCCTCAGCATTAGTCAATCTTTGTACCATCTCACCAATCATTGGGTGTGAGACTAGAATGCAATATCTGGGAAGTCAACCTACAAGGCAAGTGATGATTTTGATCAGTATCTCAATTATGATGTTTTTTCAATGAAATAACACCAAGTAAGGCTATGCATCTATCCTAAACATGACTCTTGGATTCTCTAATTGGCTGATTTTATGCAAATTTGGATGGAGACTCTGCAAAGTTGCAGTAGTTTCTCACATGAGATTTTCTCTGTTGCAGCACATAAGAAGTCTTAAAACTTGAAATGCAGGATGGTTGATCAACTACTTATAGGTGCGTCATACTCCAGAGGTCACCTATGTCATTAGGAGTGCTCAAATTGATGTGTATGCACTGGCATGTTCTCCATCTCTCTTAGAGATTTGAAATCGCTAGAATACAAAGTGAATAATGATTTGAAAATGACCCCTCTGGGCCTTATATAGATTTTGACCTAATTTTCAAAAGTGCTCTATTTTGCGCAAAAACTTCACCCTTGTCGACCATTTTGAATCCATTTTTAGGATTGAAATTGAAATCTGACACTCCTAGATGGCCGAAAATCATGTTTTAAATCTTTCGACTCCCTTGGGATCAGATGCTTGTGTAGTCAACCTTCTAATGTCATTTTCTTACCAAAATCACGTGGCAGCATCATTTTATCGACATCTTCATCTCTTTTTTCTCAAGTCAACTCTAGTCAATTTTGGTCAACCATGGTCAAACTTAGTCAGCAGGACCTCTAGATCGCTCTGAAGTTCTTTTGTAGCTTCTTGAATCTATTCTAATTTCCTCTATCTACAACCTTTTTGCTATCAATCATCTTTTCAACATGTCATCTTTCAATTTTTCTCCCAAGGGGATAAGATGATTGCATCATTGAATCTTGTCAAATCAATTCTTGAATCATTTTGATCTAAATCAAAATTCCTCATCGCTTGGGGCATCTCTTCACTAGGGGCATCTTTTTACCTCACATCTTGTCATCGTGTCATCTATCTTTTAGGTATCTGAGAAATCTAACTCAGATCCTCAAGGATCAAGCTTTGTTCTGGAGATGGTTCTTGAAATCGATTAGGTATTGGGGCAATCTAAACCTAATTCCTAAGAGTCAAGCTTCATTCTAGAGATGGCTCTCAAAATATCTTTTGGACCGTTATCTAGCCAATCTAACCCATGTCTTAGAGGGCTAAGCTTCATTCTAGAGATAGTCCTAAATTTTCATATGTCATCAGTTAATCAATGTGCATTGGGGCAATCTAACCCTGACTCCTAAAGACTGAATCTCATTATGGGTATTGGGGCAATCTAACCCTGATTCCAGACTTCTCTCAATCGAGGTCTTCGCAATCTAACTTAAGCTTCAGAGAATCATGCTTCATTCTGGAGGTGGTTCTGTGTCTTGATCTGATAAGTGTCTTGGCATCCTAACCTTGACTTTCGAAGGTTAAGCTATGTTCTGGAGATAATCCTGAAACCTCATCAATCATCACATCAGACTATTCTTTGAATCAACACACTGCTAGCACATCAGTTCAAAGAGGGGCAAATGTAATACCCCAAAATTGGCACCTTGCAATTTCAATCAATTTTGGTGCATTTCTTCAATTTCTACATCATTAAATTCCTATTTTACTAGGCAATTTTCTTCCCTACTTGACTTTATTTGACTTAGTCCCAAATGAAAAAAACCCTAATTTGCATTAATTTCACACTATATCTAATTCCTAAATATTTGACATTTATTGGCTAAATAATCCCTATGATTAATTGATTTAATTCTGAAGTCCTAGTTATTTAAATTAAATTAATTCCACCCCCTTTAGCTAATACACATCAAAGGAATTAATAATTATTTGGTTATTGTTGAATGGATTATTCCCACTTGAATTTAATTATTCAAAATAAAGTGAAAAGCCACCCATGTGGCAATAATTCATTTTCTTAATTAAATAATTCCTCCAATTTGTCTCATCTTCCTCCATGGAAATGAAGAGTCAACTATTTCATTTCAAGAAACTCTTCATCCTTCCCCCAGGCTCGTCTATATTATGAACCTTATTTTCTTCATTATAGGGAGGCAATTGAAGAGTACCAAAACTATAGTGGATTTTTGTCTCAATTTCTTATGCTTTCAAGATTTCCATTGCAATTTAGAATAATTTTCATTTGTTAGCATAATCTTGCATCGTCATTTTAATCTAGTTTGCTTATTATATTCTTAGTTTAGTTCTCATTTTCAAGCTTTTAGATTGAATCTGCATTTTCATTCTTAGATTACACTTGGATCCTCATATAGATTAATTTCTCAATTTGATCATTTCAAGATTTTAAAATCGTCTATCTTAGCTTGGCCTATGGTTGTTGGCTCTCCAAGCTAAGAGTAATTTAAACACCCCAACTAATTAGGAGGCAATAGGTCAATTCGATTGATATTGTGAAATGAGTAATTCATACTCATCTTCATAATTCAATGATTGAGCAATGACTATGTTGTGTATATGGATGGATTCTAAGGTCCATATTCAGGCATAAACAACTGTTAGGACCCATTGACACTCCTTACAACACATTTTGACACATTAATACATAGTAGAACTATAAAGTGTCTTAAGGGTCCTAGAACCCCTTAAGGTACACTTTATGGTTCTAATGTGTCTTAGTGTGTCAAAATGTGTCGTAAGGAGTCTCAATAGTTCCTAACGGGTCGTGATATTAAAACACTTTAAGACACATGATATTATGTTCATGCTTTGATGTATGTCCCCTTAAGACATTCATAATGAACGTGCATGCACAAAACATAACATGAACAAGTATGTTTTGATGGTTCAATTTAGTATGTTCTTGTACATGAAATTTGTATACGTTCTTATGGATATGCACTTTTACATGTCTTATGTTATGTACATTATTTTATGTTCATGCTTTGATGTATGTCCCCTTAAGACATTAGTAAGAATTTAAAATGTTTTTATGTTTTATTTAGGCTTATGACATTTAAATATAACTTAATTGATTTTAAGTACATGTGTGTGTACATATGAAATGTAACTTAATTAAATAAGTATTAATTACATTTGAACTGATATGTGCATAAAAAATATACATTACATACA
>BSBK01000270.1:1665000-1700000 GCA_027943335.1 Chamaecyparis obtusa | reverse complement strand
GCCGATGGAAATGTGATTCCAGGGGCAAGGTTTTAGATGTTTTATTGATCATGATTATTTTCTTGTAACTCTATGGTATTCGATTGGTTTAACCCAACCTTATGTGATCTTAGCTCTATGAGTCTCTTCTGTGATGTTTTGTATGATTGTGTTTTGCTTCGTATTCTATATAGGGGAATATGATGCTGACTTTCTATGTCCTATCCATGGGATCAAGTGTATGGTCTTTTGTGAACACTTAGAGAGTGTTTTGTGATGTTATGGTTGGAGACCTGTTGCATGTTCCTATTTCTTTGTGGAACAGTCCTAAGGGACATTATTATTATCAGTTTGATGTTATTTTCTTGTGAGCCTAAGGGTGGGTAAATAGGTGCATCTTAGGGGAGTGGCTTACAATAGGGGTCTGGGACCCAAAGTGGTCAGAACCTGGGTAACCTATCGTAAGTTTTTTAATAAGTGATAATATAGTAATTAAAATTTGGAGAGTTCATTAAAAAGATAATTTAGAGATTATGCCTCACCTATGCCTTGAGCGCTTGTTTAGGCTAAGGATGGAATGGGATTATACCTAGAGAGTAGGTATGATTATAATTCCTCATTCTCATGAGAGGGTATTCTAGTTCCACATGGGTTGTATTGAGGGTCAGGGGCCCAGAGTGGCCAATCTAGGGTAACTCAATGCTTGAGGGTCTGAGGTCCAGTGTGACTAGTCCAAGGTAACTCAAGTAGATGGCCATGTGATGACACTCTCGTAGTATGTAGCCTAACTCTCCTCCATAGTTTTCTACATTTTCCTCTGGTGGTGGCGTATCTTTGTTATTTCATTATTACCTGGTGGTCTATTTTGTATTTGTTCGATATTCTAGTATTTGGGTTTTTGGTAAGTGTTGGTATTTTGATGTTTATTATATTTTCTTTATCATTAGTGATGGTACCTTTTGAGATAGAAAGCCTTCAGGACCCTTTGCTTATATTTTTTTGTTGATGTTTTTTATCCAAGGGGGATATGTTGTTATCTCCTCAGCACGATGAGAGTGTACCATTTAGGTTCATGAGGTTGGGTTGTAATGATTCTTTTACCATTTAAGATTCTGACGTTCATGCTGGATGATCCCTGTAGCAGTTGATTCTTCTTGATCTTCATTGTTGGTGTTGTGTTCTTAATTCTTCTTCTTCTATGTGACCTTGTATCATTGTATCAGTTATTCAAAGATATCATGTTGTACTTTATCTTGGATTATTGTATTACATACCCTGTGACATGTGCAGTGGATGTAGGTTATTATGGATACCTTATGGTACCAGTTGTATCTATGTTATCTTATATGTGATGTTGCATTTATCTTTCATTTGTTCATATGAGTTTTGTAATTGTATCTAATCTAAATTAATTAAATTTTATTTATGTAATCTTTGTCAAGGAATCCTGAAGAGTTGTAATCTATGTGAGTTGTATATTTCATTTTATTGCTTCTGCGTTGTAAAACTTTGATGTTGTTGTTTGTTAACACTTTAAAAAAATATTCTGCTAACTTAGTTGCATGTTAGGTTAAGTTATCTTGGGTTCCCTGGTGAGGCATTACATTATAAAAAGAATAGAGCAATGGCTAATTGAGAAAAGGGAGGATAAACTAGATAGGGCCAAACAAAATCTTGAAGGAGATTCAATAGCTCCAAAAATTCATTCCCCACCAATATGTACTGATGAAATTGAACAATTGTCTCCTATAGGTGAACCAAAGCTAGAAGTAGAGATTGTCCCTAAAGAACAAGAGTTGGTTATCACACAACTAGTTCTATGAGGATTACTGGCTCAAGAAGTAAAATGAAAAGAAAACCCACTAAGGTGCCTTGTATTGTGATAGACTTGGAACTAGCTAAGAAGAAAGTGAATGAGAAAGAAATCCAACCATGGATACATCCAAGGGAGTTCCAACATTGAAGAGAAACAAACTAAGGTAGAAACGGTTGAATAATATTTGTTGGCATTAGGTAATCCCTCATATTTTCAAACTCCTAAAACTAAGAGCAACGCAAAAGCTCCAAATTGGATCGAACTGTCTGTGAACAAGAAATGAAGCATAGTCTCAGTATCTATTCTAGTGGGAGATATGGAGAGTAAATACCTTTGGAAAATACCCGAGAGTAAGAAGCCTAAAATTGAAGCACTCTTGGATGTCGATGAAGATATAGGACACTAGATGGAAAATGTCTTCACTCTAATCATGGATAAATCCAATGAAGAGGTGACACTACAAGATTTCAAGGTTGAAAAAGTTGATTTTGGACAAGCATCTAGAGAAGTAGATATGAAAGTGTTTCAGTCAAGTAGTAATAAAATCACTCAGTGAATTTGGAAAGATGCCAAGGATAAGAAAGAACTAAAGTAGTCCCTTTAGCAAATGTCAGAATACATTCAATTTATCCAGAACCCAATTCCACAACCACTAAATTAGATGTCCTTAAGCATAGACATAAAGTCCCCTGAGAATTAAAAATTCTTAGACCAAATCTAGAGGGATAGGACTATATCCAAGAAATTCAGTGATTGGATTTATGTTGTTACTAAGGAAGGTTTTTAGTTGAACTAACATTGCAGATAGTTTCTTTAACTCCAGTAGGAGTTAGTTTTTAAAAATGAATAGGCCATGTGTAGCTATATATTGTAATTTGCATGACCCAATTAGAGTCGATTATCTGGTTATTGGAAAAGAAATCTCTATATTGTGAACTATTTTTCAATATATATTGTTCTTTTTTAAGTATTGTTAAGAATTCATAGCATATGAATATAATATCATTCAGTTTATATATTAGATTGTGGTATTTCTCTAATCAGTTGGTTGGGTTAAGCATGTATGTTTGATTTCAGTTGGAATTGGATTACATGTTACATGATCTGTGTGTATGATATTAATATTTTTTAGTAGTTTTTTATGTCATGTTCAATCTTATAATCAATTGCAAAAATAGTTTTCATCAATTTTAAGTCAATTGGCTTGTAGTTTATTGAACTGTATGATAATCTATAATATTCCTTTATAATCTTATAATGGACTATTTTTTTCCTTTATTACTTTGTGGTTAAAATTATCCCTCACAAATCATTCTTTTGAAATAAAGGAGTTGAAATATTAATCATTTTAGAAGGTGGCTACACCTTTGATGCAAAGAGTATAGTCATGAGTGACTAACTCCACTAATAGTGGTAGATTTTCCTCTGGATTGGGTTAGGATTCAATCAATTATCAAGGTCCCAAAAGAGGGAAAAAATTTTCACTAATAATAAGAACCATGACCAAACCCTACAAAACCTTGTTGATATCTATACAACAGAGCAATATTATGGATGAGTGCACATAGGAAGAACTTGATGTAGTAGTTTCTACATTTTAAATGCATGAACTTGAAGAAATTTAGTATGGAAAGAAGGATGTTACATTAAAATCCATGAAAAGGAATGAAGATGTACCTAATGAAAGCTATTGTCCAAATGATGAAGAAGCCAATTTTTTTAGAATATTAAAGAAAATATGGAAATTATAAAGGTTTGTTAGCTTTAAAATATTTCCATTGTGGAAGGATCTGATACTATGCTACTAAATACCCTTTTAAGGAAGATTATAGATTGTCTGATGAGGAAAAATAAAAATATAGAAATAATAATGAAACACTAGAACAGATGATAGAGAGAAAGGAAAGAAGATTTTTTTCAATGGAGACTCATTCATCAAAATATGAGGGTGAAAATTATTCAATGATGAAATTTTGTTCTTGGTTATTGAGGATGATGATGAATATAACAGACCTTGAAAAAATTCTAAACAAGAATTAGTAAAGACTATGCTAAATGTTAGGGAAGAATCCAAACCTTGAATCATTGACTCTAGATGTTCAAATTACATGATTAGAGATAAAATAAGGGTGGCAAAAAATATTGTATCCCACTTTTTTGCCAACTTTGACACTGAGATGATCATTCTAATAAAAACTTTGCTTTCAAACACCTATTGGTGTAAAACTATTAAGAATTTAAAGATGATGTAAACTAGTTACTTTTAGAATTTTGTTTTTAGTTTCTAAATATTTTTTTTAATTGGAATTGATTTGTACCCATTTTTCCTTCTCCTTCAAAAAGTAGTTTGTATAAAAAATCAGCATTTTTAAGCAAAGACATTCACTTTTTCAAACATAATTTTTTTTCTAAAAATGATAAAAATGTAATTCTTTTAACGTTACGTTTGTAACACCAATATCTAGGGCATCCAATTGGTTTCATTCAATTTGGTTGAATATTTTATAGTTTATTACATTACGAAGTGACATTAATTGTAATTTGGACATAGGTTCATTTTGTGTGCTATAACTTGATCAGTATATATTGAAATTATTTACTTATTTTTTTGTCAGAAAGATATTATAAATACCTAATTCCTAGATATTTTCATATTTTTTTCCTAATTGACTATTTTTCCTTAGGCATCTAACAATGAATTTTCTAAATGGTCAGATAGCCTATGTTTAGTACAACTAAAATTACAAAATTGTAATAAACTCCATATATATTAAAATCATAGTCATTGGAAAGCTTTCTCTAAGTAGTACCATCCTACATCTGGGTTTTTTTAATGAATTAATTTGATCCCCCAAAAAGACAATTTCAATGTGATTTTTTGTTAGCATTTTGATAGGTGTAAAGGAGACTCGATTTGAGTTGTGACTACAGAGTAGAGATATTATATCAAAGAGAGTTTGATCTAAGAGGATTTTATTTAACCAATTACTCCATCAAATGGGGCCTCTCAAGGCTTAAATCACCATTTTAAAAAAATATGTGTAATTTCAGCAAAAATTAGGACATTCAAAAAAGTGGGACACACTTTTGTGGGACCACCTAGAAATTTCATCTAGATGGAAAAATATTATGGAGGATCAATTACATTTGTTGGTGAAGGCTTCGCATGTATATATGACAAGGGAACTATATCCATTGATGGTAAACACAAAGCTAGTAATCTACTATGTTAAAGGGCTCACTCAAAATCTATTAAGAATGAGTTAGCTATGTAGTAAGGGATTTGAAATTATTTTTCATGGATCTAGATGTGAAACTAGAAGAATATTCAGAAGAATAAATGAAGAAGGTATGAGAAATTGACATGTTTACTATCTCAAAGAAAATAATGGAGGCATTTATTTTTTTGCACAGAGTAGTGAGTGTTGGTTATGACATAAAAGGATGGGACATATAAATTTTTATAATAGGAAAAATATTAGCTCTAAAAATATTGTGAGGGGCCTTCCCAAAATCATCAAGCTTTCTAATACTATGTGCATATAATGTCAATTGGGAAAGAAACTAGACACGTGTAAAAAATAAAGTACTCAACCACAAGACCATTGGAGATGATAAGAGAATTGAATGGTCATAGGTACTTTATGTTACTTAGTTATTATTATGAACTAGAATGACTTCGTTCATAATTTTAAGAGAAAAATCAGAGGCATTGCATAGGTTTAAGATTTTCAAGAATTTGGTTGAGAATCAAATGAATACTAGAATCGAGTGTTTGAGATTTGATGGAGGATGATAATTTACATCACATGAATTTCATAGTTTTTCTGAAGAGCGTGGAATTAGGAGACAAATTTTCTACTCCTAAGAATTCACAACAGAATGAATTAGTTGAGAGAAAGAATAGAATAATTGTATAAATGGATAGAACTATCCTAAAAGGTTCTAATCTTGCTAATGTGTATCAGAGAGATGTTTTACATATTGATGTTTATCTTCTTAATAGAGTAAAAATAGGAGAAAATCATACAAAGACACCTTATAAATTATTGCTTAAAAATGCACCTACTATTAAATATCTCAAGATCTTCAAGATAAAATTTTTTATTAGAATTTAGATGAAGACAATCTTGGTAATTTTGATGCAAGATGTGACAAAGGAATATTTTTGGGGTATTCTAATACAATAAAGGTATATTGATGTTACAACATGAATCTAAAAAGGGTTGTGGAAAGTGGAAATCTTTTGCTAAATGATCAATGGATTTAGTATATTCTAGACCTTAAAATTGAGTTGGAACATATCCATGTTACTCCTACCAAAGTAAACAAATCTCCAAAAGATAGAGAAGGAACAAAGGAAGAAGAAAAGACATTTGAAAAAACACCAAAGACACCTACTAAATATGTACAAAAGAATCATTATAAAGATTTAGTCATTAAAGATAGAGACAAAGGCATTCATGCAAGGAAAAGACTTGTCAAGGTATCTGAAAAATTAAAATACTACTTTCTATCTGAGGTAGAACCAAATGTAATTATGTACAAGTAAGAAAGGATTCAAAAGTTGGATAAAATATTTGAAGTAAGAACTAAGATCATATTGAGAAAAATCAGACATGGGAAATGGTTCCCAAACTAGTGGACAAAAAAAGTAATTGGAACTAAGTAGTTATTTTTGAGAAAGATAAATAAATAGAGATAAGTTCTAAGAAACAAGGAAATATTGGTATGTAAAGGCTATACTCACATGTTAAGGGAATTCAATGATAATACATGATAGCACAAGTTATATCAAATTATTTCAAAGATTACAATGGTGCATTCAAAGGCAAACCACATTTCTATCTAGTATCACTTCTTGAGAGAGAAATTTTCTAAGAAGGAAGTCAAGTTGGAATATATAACCATTAAAAAATGAAATTGTATATATTTTCTCTAAGGAATTTTCAAAAGATAATTTTGAGTATCTCAGGTATAGCCTAGGGGTTATTTCTCCTTCTTTTTAAAAATAGATACATAAGAGAGATGCATCTTTCCAAGGGTACAACTATATCAATCTTATCTATCTTGGAATGATGTGATTGTTGATCTCAATGTGGGAAATGAAGGTTGAGGTTTCCTAATTTTAGGTTAAGTATTGTAGATATATGTCCTCCCTGATAGGGGGAGAAGTGTTCCTAAAAACCTTTTATCCAAAAGAAAAAAATTTAAGAAAAGGAGTATAGAGAGGAATTATCCCTGAAAGGGGGAGTGATATGATCAAAAGATCTTTTAATTTTTTTTCAACCTATATCCTTATTGTCAAAGGGGGAGATAAAATAAAAGATATAGAGAGATTATATATAACAAGATTCTTTATCAATGGTGGTTTAATCAATGACAGAGGGAGATTTTTAACTTTATGGGTTAAGTGGCGTCATTGATGTCAACATGTTGTGTTTTATTAATGTCAACCTAATGTAGAGATATAAAAGAAAGAGTATCTAAAGTTTTATATGAAATAAATATCATTTGAAGCATTTTACTATAAGCTCACATGATACTCTTATAGACGGTGGTGATAACAAGGCTATATGAGGTGTATCAAAATAGATAGAAGTATGAGAAGTTGGAGTATGTAGAAAAGAGAATTTGAAGTCCTTGTGGAGAATTCTTTGTATTCCTCCACATAAGAAGTTAATGTATTGTGGTGTTGGTATTCTAATTCATGGTCTATCAATGTTGCACTATCATATTGTCAAGTCCATAATAATTCAAAGGAAGAAGTTGTGTTTTATTGTTTGATGTCAAAAAGGTTGGCTATTAGGAATGGTTAGGACATGTTTGGAGAATGTTTTGTATTTCTCTATATTGGAATATTAGATTGTGTGATTTGGTGGACATGTTTCTAACATCTGTGTAATGTCTTTTTTTATATATCTTATGATTTTTTGTTTCTACAAGTGAAGATATATTATTATGTGTCTGATATTGGATGACTCGGCTAATTTTGATGAACTAGTTTATAACTTATTGGTCTAGATATGATTTTAAATAAGGGTTAAGATATTTAAATGGGTCCTACCATATTAGGTTTTGATTTGTATGACATCATCTTAATTCAATAATTCTTCTTGAGTTGACTCACTAATGTGATTTAATAATTTTCTACATGTTTCATTTGGATCTAACCTTAAGGAGGGTTGCAATTATTTTACTTTATTAAATAATTTATGGATGACATTTTATTATGTATTTGGTTACCCTTCATCTCTTGAGGTGTACTTCATTAAGTAATTATTTTCATGGCACATATGACTTTACGTAAACTTTTCTTACCTTTCTATAGCTAACCTTGTTGATTTTATAATGTTAAAGCTTGTATATATATGAGTGTGAAAGGATGAATTAAGTTTTTATTTAGTAAAAATAATGTATGGATTCAATGTGAATGAAAATTATTGTGAATGAGAAAGAGTAGAGATAAAAATGTGTGATTTTGACAAAATATTTATAAAGTTTGATCGGGATATCCTATATCTTTTACATCATCATTTCCCCTTACTTGCTAGAAGATTGTGTTTATTTTTGGTAGCTTTTGTAGATATGTATCTTGCACTGAGTCATTTTTCCTTATCCTATAAGTTTTACATCAAGGAGTGGTGTTCTTACATAACAATTTGCCTAAAACAAAATTATAAACTATATTTTATATAGTGAGTAGATTTTTATCATGGTTTTTCTTATATTGTGTTTTTCACATAACTATGATGTTCATGTGTATGTGTGTGTATTGCAATATCTTTCATTAATGGTTAGTTGTATTAAATTTAACTTCTAAAGGTATATGACATAATAAGTTGAGATTGTGTGCATTTTGATTCAACACCCACCCCCCCCACACACACACACAAGAACTCTCAACATTTATAAGTGTTCAACATATTTTGTATATGGTAAAGTGTCCTATTAACCTAAATAGGAATGCCTCTCCTTAAATATTTATTATGTCTTGTAAGTGTCAAAGTGTCCTATAAACTCACCACTATGTAAATCATGAGTGAGGATTTCCCTTATCAAACTATTTCTAATTGATATTTTTTATTTCTTAATATTTATTAGGCTTAAGTATTCAACTAAAATTTTATCTCTAGTGCAAGAATATATTCATACATACCTTGCATCTAGAACCCAAGGATCTACCTAACGACCTACACAAATTCCATAATATCCCTACTTCCCCAAGAAATTGAAATCTCCAACATGAAACCATAAGATCTCCACACCTGATATCCAAATTACTTTCCTAGTTAATAGAGATAGATTAATTTATAATATTAGATTTTATATAATAAAAATAATAAATTAGATTATTAAGTTTAATTTAATTTTAAAAATAAAATAATAAATAGATCTTTAATCTTGTATTAAAAACCCTAAAATATTTTTATTAAAAATAAAAACTAACTTTCATCCCCTTTCATTTCCACATTCATTATTCCTTTTTTTAAAGATAGACATGAATGAAATGAAATCTCATGCATGAAGTTAAAATGTAATCCCTTCACCAACATTTTTAATTGAAGATTATTTATTTATTATCTCATAACCTAATTTTTACTAATTTTACCTTACTTAGTTCAGTTCATAGATTATCCACTAAAAATCAAAAAAATAAAACATTTTTTTATACTCATTGAAAAATCTCTTTCCAGATTTCTATAGAGATGTGTACATATATGCATAAATTTAGAGATATGTATGTGTGTTTATGCTATTACTTTTGTTTTATTGTGTGTATATTATTAAATTTTGTTTCATATAAATGGAAGCATGAACAAGTGGTGACTAATATTTTCTTAAGGGTCCTTAGGAAACATGGTTACATACTATACCAAAATATAGTTCCCATAACCATCTTAAGTAATTCTACATCATACTTTATAATAATTTAGTCTAGCTTTTACAACAACACAAAATGATGTCTAACATACAACACATAGATAATTTTACAAATTCAAACTCAAATTAAGTTTATGAGAATAAAAGGGCCTATTAAAAACTATATTTTAATCTTAAATTCATATTGATTAGACCGACGAAATATAAGATAAGCATCACACAAAATAAACTTCTATTTAACCATAAATCATTTAGATCATGGCTATAATATATGAAAATCAATCCATTCTATGCATGATATAAATATTTAACATATTCTAGCATAGATGTCATACATATTGAAATATAATTATGTGTGATTAAAAATAAGGTATCAAAAAATTCATAGGTCTATTGGCACAAATGAGTTGATTAATAAAGAGTTTAACTCATGCATATCTTTAAACTTCATCCACGAGGAAGGTTTCCACCAAGGTTACACATAAGGTGAGGCCTTACATCCTCAATCCCTTTGAGAATACTTCCTCCTAGTAATCTTGAAGGTTGGAAAAATGTAAGATTATTAAAGAACACCATCATAAATAACCATAAAGATAATACTAAACTAAGGATAACAAGATTATAATTTAGGAAACCTTCCTTCATTTTTGTAATAAAACTAAGGTGCGTGACTTATTAACATGATTTGATGATTATCACAAGATATAAGAAGGATAAATTAATATATAAATGTACATGCAAAGATATTTCCTATTGAATATGTGATTATCTATAGAATTAATAGGTATCTAACAATAATATCATTTATGTTTATTTTTAACTTTGAAGGTAAGCATCCATAAATAATTTTTTCATGTTGATGAGGTTTTAAGACATTATATTGAATCATAATATTTATGAATATTTATCCATATTCATATTCACCATAACCATTATTTAAATTTTATTAAGGTTTATTTCAGCTTCTACCAACACTTCATGACCTTTAATTATAAAGGCACACACTCATCAACTGTGCGGGTCAACATTAGATAAACAATAAATAGAGCAATATAGAGGAACATAGAGTGAGACTCAATATTTCCTTGTATATAAGAAGGGCACTTAACTCAAACACATTTATGACCCACTTGAGATATAATGGCATATTCTCATGTTTAAATTCCACTTACATTTCCATAGAATACACACATGTATAATCCACTCTGATATCTTATTTAAACTAACCATATTCATACCTCTGATCGATTGACTTAAAGTCAAGTGCAATTGCTAATTTACCTCATCACATACAAGAATATAGTGTGATCGCTTCATTTATATTACATTATCATAAGCATATTTACTTATATATATCACATTTCAATTTGATTTCTTCTTTATGTTATTCCACATTCATCTATTAATATACAATACAAATATTATTTTGATTTAAAAATCATATTTTATATAATTAAATTCTCTAATTCCTATCATAATTTCCTCCCTTGAAAAAAATGAAATCCTATTACAACTCTTAACCTTAAAGATCACTTCCAATAAATTATAATTTTAAAAAACTTTACAAACATTTTCTAACATATGGATACACTAATGAAATACAAAAGTACATATATCATTTATATTTGAAAACCTATTTTTAGCCATCCTACTACCGCATTGCATCTTAAAAACAAATACATTTTCACATCTTACATCTATGTTAACCATTGAACACAAGAATGACAACATATTTCCCGAGCCTGAACTAAGACAATAACAGTCAAGTAATTTCAAATTTGGTTTATTTAAAGTTCAACCGGCACAATGTGACTATTTATCTATCTTGCTGCATAAGATATTCAACAAGGAATACTGTTTCTCTTATTTCATCACTACTTCACCAACCTAAGAATCAAAAAAGTTACTAAACACTCTAATCTCTACTCCCTCCACTCTAATTTCATCTCTAGAAGAAATTGCTGCAAACCGATGTAAGAACAGGCTTATCCAATTCTAGAGAAAATCAAGGCACGTAGAGATCATTCCCACATTTGCACCTCCAAACTTCTGGATAATACTCCTTATCCATTCCTGGTTGAAGAGGCACAGCCACAGTCTCGCAAGGCACGCATCCTCCACACTTCGATTTACATGATGGCGGTTTGGAACCCACTAACACTCTTTCCTCCATTGCGCTGTTTTTTCTCCATGAAGAACCTTCTCTTGCCATGAACACCTGAAACAAATGACACAAATTTATATACCCATAATCAGCTGCGTTTGGAAGGCAGTAATGACGTTTTGCTACTTCAGCTGGTTGGAATGGTAAACCATAATCAATTAATACTTATCAACCCACTAATTTTATTATCACTCACCTGTTCTTCTCCTACTCTGCCCTTGACAACCTTCATCGTTTGTTCTGTACAGTACACAAGATCTTAGAGAACCAAAACAATTACAATTATCATGATATCAGATATTCACAGTATATGTGAATCTTTTATCAATATTTCTGGTTGCATATCATCTAAATTAGATTGATATTCTGTTTTATTCTGATGATAGATGATCACGAAATATGATAAAAAAACCATTTACACACAATCCAATACAGAAACCAGAGCGACCGGAATTAGGGTTTCTGATAAGTTATCAAATGTTGTGTTATGTAAGTGGTTCTGATATTACCAAGAATGCAATCACAGAGAAATCTTATGGGGCATATATTCCAGAGCTGGAAAGATAAGGAGCGAGACAAAACAATATGCAGTAAGAGATATTTAACAATAAGAAGTTCAATTGGTAATTCTGGAGATATTTATGCAGTAAGACATATTTAACTTACCGGCAGTAGCAGTTTGAGGGGGTAGAGGCCGTCCTGTTGCAAGCGTTGTGCATAAAAGGAAAAGGAAAAAGAAGGCCAGTGTTAGTGCCAAGCCAAAGGCTGCTCCATTTGACTTTTGTGAGGAAGGACTCTTCCAAAAATAGATTGACTGGTACCGTGGATTATTTCTTTCACTTTCTTCGGTAGTACTGAAGGTATCAATGCGTTGATTTTGTGCCATTTTACCTGTGAGCATTTCTTACACGGAAGTAAGAGAGGGAAAATGGGTATATTTTTTTCTTGGATGAATGAAGAATTTTAATGGTGTTTATTAGACTATCAGTCTAATGGATCAGGAATACGGTCTTAAACTAACTTTATAGTCTTTTCCATAATCACTCTTCTGTTGTGAATCTTGACAATCAAACTAGCCGTCTGCTTTGAAAGAACAAGAGAGGGAGAATGACTATATATGCTGCCTACGCCAAAACTTTATTTTGGGAGATGAGCCTATGTGGGTTATAAATGGGGCTTCAATTAGATTTAACCAACACACACTAAATGTTGATCAATAAATGTGATTTATATAAGACCCTTGTAACGGCTATGAGTTTAAATATTTTGACTTTTTAAATAACCATTTTTTAATTTTTAGATCTATATAACAACTTAAAAGTTTATTGCACCATACAAATTCTTTATTACTAATAGTTATTTACTGATTATTATTTAATATTAAATATAATATATATCAATATATAATATTATCAATGAGACACTACAAATAATCTTGACAATGAATTTTTGTTTTTCCAACAACTATTATTTTTTAATAGTAAATACACCCATGTCATAAGGAATTAAAAAATATTTAAAAATAACAAGTAAATAATTTTTATTTTTTATATAGAAATTAAATGAAAATGTATTATTGTATAAGTTAATAATATTTTAATTATTAAATATGTTTTCATATAAGATAATAAATTATGTTTTTTATTTAATTTATGTAAAATAAATATTATAACTATCGAGATTATTATATATTATAACAATAAATATCTTTATATATAATATTATATTTATTATATATAATGTATATATTTAAAAATTTATTTGTCATTTAATTTTACTTATATATAAGATTATAACTATGATATATGTAAATAATAAATATAATACATAATTAGTTATTTGTATACTTCAATTTTTGTTAAATATTATTTTTATTTAAAGGTTTTAATAATTATATTATGTTATTGTTTTAATGAAAACAATATATAAATAATGAACTATATATGTAAATAATAATAAATTTTATGTTTATTCATTTTAATGTTATTATTTTATATCATATAATATAAATAATTATTTTTAATGTATATTATATACATTATTTTAACCTCTCTGCTCGGTTCTTCAAACTCCATCTCTTAGTTCAGAGGAGGCCTATCGCTCGTGCGAGCAGATGCCTTCCTCACAGGGCTTTTAATCCCTTTGTCTACATTTAATGGCTCTCAGTAAAGGACCCAAACCATTTGCTTCCATCGAAGGCGGGGAATATTTCAAGGATATCATGGATGAATGACCTAGGGCACCAGAAGAACCAAATTTTGTGGGGGCAACCTGTTGTAATACCCTAAATTTGGCACCTATTAAATTCAACTAATTTTGGTGCATTTTCATCAATTTTACATCTTCAAAGTCCTAGTTTTCTAGGCAATTTTCTCTCTCCTACCTGACTTAATTTGACTTGATGTCAATTGCAAAGACCATAAATTGCATTAATTAAATATCAAAATTAATTCCTAAAGTCCTTGACTTTAATTAGCTAAATTACCCCTATGATAATTAATTTAATCCTAAGTCCTAAGTGCTTAGAATTAAATTAAATCCACCCCATTTGGCTAATTACTCATAAAAAGGAATTAATAATTTCTTGATATTCGAATGGACACACCTTTTTGAATTAATAATTCAAGATATTCGAAAGGCCACCTGTGTGGCATTTTCCATTCTTTTTATTAAGTAATTCTTGCATTTTTGTCTCAAATGGAAATGAAGGGTCAGGAGTTTCAAATCAAGAACCCTTTCATTCCCTATTTGGGCTTTTCTATTTAATGGACCTATTTTCTTCATTCAAGTAAAGGGAATTTTTGAGAGCATCCTTACTATAGCGAATTTTAGTCTCATTCAAAGCTTTCATTGCATTAATTAGATTAATATCTCATTTTAGTTTAATATTGCATTTCATATTAGAGTTAATTTGCTTATTTGTTCTTAGCAAAATATCATCTTTATTTCAAGTTCTCTAAAATAAATCTACATTTCATATCTCTTTCAAAAGCATTTTTAGATTAATTGCACTCATTTTAGTTCAATTTCAGTTTTGCATATCTTCATAACTTTGGAAAATCCTCCATTGTGGGATTGGTCTATGGTTGTTGGCTCTCATTCTAAGAGTAATTAAACACCCCGTCCACATAGGAGGCAACAGGTTGATTCAATCGATGTTGTGAGATGGACAATTCATGTTCATACTTGCCATCTCATGATTGAGCAATGACTATGTTGCGTTTGTGCCTGATTTAGAGGTCCACATTCAGAAACACACATTTTGGCGCCCACCATGGGGCAGAAATCTAATTTCTGGCCTCATTTTTATCTTTTCTGACAAGTAATTCAAACTCTATTGTGCATTTGTATTGTCCATGTATAGATCTTCATGCGAGAATCCAGAGCATCCCGTGTGAGATTCTGCTCCTTGTAGCACTTCCTCACATGAGCTTCTACGCCTTTGCATGGAATCTTGTACTTTCTCATGCATCATGAGGTACTTCCTCACACGAGATTGCAGGATAGTGTTTTAATTTTTTCAATTTCTATCTTTCCAATTTTGAATTTCTAACAGTTTTCTATTTGTTGTTGTTCATTTATTTCTCTATTATTTTACACAGCGTAACAGTTTTCTATAGGATGTTTGACCAAGAAATTGAAAACATACTAATGGTTTGATTGTAGGACGATAGTCGAAGACTTGCTAAAATGTTGTGTTTGTTTCATGCTTTCATTCACATAGTCTAAATAGGGCTCCGTTAAAATTTCTTGAGGATTTTGATAGTGAGTACGGACTTTGGCTCTTCATTACATGGAGGTGATGACCATGAATGAACTCGAAATCTTAATGATCTTACTAATATGACAAATTCTTGGGGAAGCAGAGAAAGGTAGTGAATCTTTACGCTTCTATTAGCCAGGGGATTATGCTCTTCTCTCTTTGAGAGAAACAGAAACCTAAAAGCTTGTAGTTGTGGTGGAGTGAAGCTAACTCGGTGATGAATCTTCTTGATGTGTTTGGGTGAGGAAATAGGATAGAGAAGTATGCTCTTCTCCCTTTGGGAGAACCAGAAAATCTGATCCCCAAATCTAAACCAAGTCTAGTGTCACCTTTAGAGGGCCTGCCAGAAGTTGAACCTCCGGGAACAACCCAAGTGAGTATGCACCTATCACCGATAATTCCACCTCACTCTAATAAAGAATGTTTTGTTGAGTCTAAAGACTCCAAAACCATGTTAGCTTCCTTCTCAAGACTTTGACTATCATCTTGAGAAGGCTCCATCTATTATACTGAGCGGCGCCACTCCTAGCCCTACTTGTGGGGGTGTATGACTTTCGAGTGTTGGTGTGGTTGTGCGGCCTCAACCTTGTATCAGGGGCACCGAAGGTTAGTGTGAATGAAAGACTATTAAAAAATTTCCTTAGCTAGTGGCCTACCCGGTTCACCACCACAAGGAGTCATAATCTTTGCGCAGGGAGGGGAAAGAATCTCTCCCGTAGATTCCCATCATAGGCATACACCTAGATGTTTGGAGGCGGTTGTGACACTAGACGCTACTACAAGGGTAACCTTTGAATGTACACTGTTGATTCCTTGGAAAAACCAAAAACACAGGCACCCTCTAGGGGGTGACACGGCTATGTGAGGTGCACGTATGCGCATAAGCAATGGGGCAAAGGTTTTGGCTTCTCAACATTTTCTTTGTAGGACTAAGCTATGTGTTTGTTATCGAGTCTTAAACATTGTCTGATCATTATCAAACAAAGACTCCCCTGATGCTATCAAGTTGCTTTGTCCTTGATAGGTTTCTTAATGACTGCTTCTTGTATCACAACTACTTGATTTGAACCTTTGTGTCTTTAAACGAATGCTTGAAATCCTAAAATGAGATTGTTGATTAAATTGCTCTTCAAACCTATCAGGAAATTGGATTTTCTATTAGACATTAGTTCAGGCTGTACCTCAAAATTCAACTTTAACCTCAAAAACTATGTCAAATTATCAGATTTTGCACTTTTCCTGCGTGAGATTTCACATTTCAAAGAACTTTCTCATGCGAGACTTTGTTTCCTCGCATGAAGACTGGTGTTCCCTTGCATGGCTTGGTAGTCTCTCACGCGAGACTGTAGCCCAATTTTCAAAATAGAGACCTGTTTGCCATTGACTATTTGACTTTTTATCTGATCTACCTTTTTTTTAGGTCTATTTTTCTGCTTTCCTATCATTCACTATCAGAAACTAGTTGTTTTGAGTTAGAAATCGATCAATCTTTGCTTTGACTCATGTTGTCTCTTATTGGTTTACCTTATCTCTTTATGCCTTTTGTATCTCATGTTGCGATAGTCTTATCTTGGCTGTTCTAGCCACCTCTTTTTATGATTCATACCAGGTCCATCTCGCATCTTGGCAGTTCTAGCCTATATCTCCTTTGCGTTATTCTTAGAGACCGATTCTAGCATTATCCTAAGTCCTCTCTTGTTTCATCTTCATCTATGACTATCACAACTAGAAGTGGAAAGACTTATCCCATCCAAAATCCTGATCAAGGTAGAAGAGAACCTCCTAATCAAGAAATAGATCCTCCTAAATCTATTGTGAAATCTAAACTTTGTGAGATATCCTCGATTTCCTCATTGAATACTTCAAAAGATAGTCCGTCTCAACCATCACCTTCGGTGTTTCAAGAGTGTTTTAATCCATTGTTTGAAGTGCAACCTAGTTTCTCATTTCAAGATCAAGACAACTCATTTTTCCAAGAGAACTCATTGTTTCACAACTTTGGTAGACCTCTTTCTCAAACTAGTCCTATTATCGTACCTGTTGATCCTAGTCATACTATTGATGAAATCTTCTCACCTGAATTTGTTAAATCTTTTGATCCTATTCATTCACCAAAAGTTACTTTGACTTTACCTTTTCGATCTCGTTCACATCACTTTGCTAAGTCTCCATATACTGCGCAAGTCTACGACAAGATGGGAGATCCATTTGACTTCCAACCAGGCAAGTATAGTCAAACCTTTGACCAATCTCACAATAATCAATATTATGGTTAATCCTCTAATGACCCATGTCATGCTCAACCTCGAAATGAGCAACCTCATGATCAATCTCAACATGACCAAAATCAGTCACACAATGATGATCAATATCGAAGCAAACCTCAAGGTGATCAACAACCTACCTATTTCTATCATCCTCCCCCATTTGATCAAAACCAAGATGATCAGCAACAAGATCAGGTTTAGAGTATTTATAAGATCCTTGGGAATGAAGATGAAGTAATTACTCAACATGATATAGATGCTGTCAAAGCTAACAAGGGTCTTATTAAGATGATGGAGATCCTTCTCCTAGAAGAGAAATAAAAGTACTTCCTTGAGCTAGCTAAGCAAGGGGCCAAGTTACCTCGAGACTATCAAGTTGAAACACTTGTGGCTAAGGAAGAAGAAACTGAGACCGCAAAGTTGCAAAAGATGGTTCGACAAATGCAAGATCAAATTAGTCAACTTGTGAGGAATAAAGATAAACTTGCTCAACAATTTACGATGGAAAGTATTTTTCCTTTCCCTTTTGATAGAAGTCTTCATATGCCACCTTTTCCCAGAGGTGTGGAACTACCTAAATATGACAAATACTTGGGTACAACCGATCCCCAAGATCACTTGAGGGAGTTTGGTGCATTGTCCATGGAATTCATGCATGATCAAACATATCTTATGCACTTGTTTCCTCATAGTTTAGGTGGACCAGCTATGGAATGGTTCTCTGGATTACCTACTAGAATTAAAACTTTTGATGAAATGGCTAATCTTTTTCTCCAGCACTACTCACATAATATTCAGCATCCGGTCAACATCTGGGATCTTTGCAACTTAAAAAAGTGACAAGGAGAATCTTTCCTAACATTTCTCCAAAGGTGGAGATAGTTATGTACGAAGTGTCCTCATAAATTACCATAGTCTGAGAGACTTGACATTTTCTTGGATAATCTTGTTCCAAACTTTGGATACCAAGTGCAATTGCAAGGTCCTCTTACTTTTGATAGTATGATCAAACAAGCAGTGTGGATAGAGGCCTTCATGATCAAGAAGGGAGAATTGACTTTGAATAAACAAGGATCCTCCACAAACAAGGATAAAGGAAAGGCTACCAATAAGAATAGAGATGTAGTAAATGATGGAGTAGTGGATAATGTTACTACGAAGCCCTCAAAGTCTACTTTTAATCTTACTTCCGGTATACAAGCAGCTAAGGATGTCAAAAAGACCACAAAAGACAACCAACAAACTTCAAGATTTGCTAGGAACAAACCTTGGGCTGCTCGACCCAAGTGTGATTTTCCTCCTTTGGGAGAGCCTCTCAATGTGGTCTATCAAACTCTTATAGAGAATTAGGTTCTCACTCCTTTAGAAAAATGTACTTATGACCCACAACCAAGACCTCACTGGTGGAATGATAATGCTTACTATGACTATCACCAGAACATTGGTCATAAAACTTCAACTTGTCTTCAGCTGAAACACAAGGTCCAAGATTTGATCGATAGTGGTGACATTGTTGTGGATGGCCATAACAAGAATTCAGACCACCAAGCTTTTAAGGATCCCTTCCCTCCTCATGAGAAGGGTGAGTCTTCAAATACTAAGAATACCAATACTAAAGTCAATTACACGTACATGAATAATGACAATGTTATTGGTATGATTGAACCTGTCGAGATAGAGTATTGTGACGTGATCACATCTAAAGGGGGCAGCGATGCTCCCAAATCTAAGACTCCTTTTATCTTGTGTAGCTATGCGTCTTGTTCATCCGAATCTAAACAATCTCAGGGTTGTGCTAATGTTGTCACTCAATCACGAGGGAGAGTTGTATTGAAAGGTCTCGATGCTTCCAGATCCACTCCAAAGAAAACTGCAGATAAAAGACCTGATATTCCCACATCTTCTCCAAAGAAAATTATGGATAAGACTACTATTGACCCCACCAACAAAAACATGAAATCTATCCCTACAGTTAGCTTAGCTAGTTATAGCATTTTAGACCAACTCTAGCGAACCAATGCCCAGATTACCATTTTTGAGTTGCTGAAGATCTCACCTGCTCACAGGCAAATTTTGGATAAGGCCCTTGCTGAGGCAAATTTTCCCAAAGATCTTGATCTTACCTAGTTCCAATCTATGGTGGGTCATTTGACTTCACCTCACTATTTATCCTTCTCTGAAGAAGATGACCACTCTTTGAGTCACTCACATAATGCTCCCTTACATATAGAGGTCATGATAGGTCCCAAGCATGTCCGCCGAGTGCTCATAGATAACGGTGTTGGCCTTAATATTTGTTCTACCAAACTGTTCACTCAGCTAGGATATTCAATGAGAATTACATAGATCCTCGCAAAAATATTGCCATCAAAGCTTATGATGAGGAAGAACACAGGTCCCAAGGCTTAGTCATGCTACCTATCCGTATAGGTCCCATTGAGAGAGATGTTACTTTCCAAGTGCTCGATATTCCTCTTGCCTATAATATCTTGTTGGGTAGGCCTTGGATTCATGACATGTAGGTTATTCCATCCATGTATCATCAATGCATTAAGTTTCCATTCCATGGATCAAAAGTCACTATACCGGCAAATACCAATTTCTCCTGCAACACTCTTGTGCAAACTGCAGATAGCTTTGTTCCAGCAAATAGAGAATCTACTGAGTTTTATGATGCTAAGCTGAAAGAAATGGAACAAACTTTGGAACTCAAGGATATAGGTATGGGAGAATACCAAATGGAACCTATGCTATCACTGGCTACTCTACCTCTATCTCCATGCTCTTATGGGAGACCTTCTGAACACAAAAAACTTTCTAATGCTCCTCCTCAAATAGTTTATGATGGTGCTTTTGTAAGGGCCTCTACACCTTTAGAAGATGAGAATGAAGAGAGAGCTATTAAAGCATGGATCTATAAGGGAAAAGAAATAGCTGAAACAACCACTTCATCTCTAGATTTATAGCAAGAACCATACAGTGAGGCCTTCAAAATCATGAAGTGCTTCGGTTATAAGGGGAGTGGTCCTAAAGGGAAAAATGATAATGGCTTACTAAAACCTATTGAAGCTACGGGCCACCGCACAAAAGATACTAGCAGCTTGGGCTTTAAAAAGACTCCCTTTCATTTGGGGACCAAGAAATTTGTGTCAACTCCTGAGCCTGAACTCGAACCTGAAAAATAAATTGAAGATGTCACTCTAGAAATGAATCCAGAGGTCAGCTCTGATGAAGATACATTTCCATATCCTATTCCTCTAGATCTTGTAGCACTCTTTGTCAAACTTGATGAGCCTATCATACATGTTCATATGGTAGAAATAGATACTGATACTGATAATGATTCTGATAAAACTTCTTCAGTGCACCAATTCACATATGAGGAATGGAAAGCATCACTAAATGATGATCCTGACTTTCAAGGTGAATGATATAGGCCACCTCATTTTCAAAAGTACTTTGAACAAGAACAACTTTAGCAAGCTATTAATACCGCAAGGGATAATAATGAGTGTAATGATGCTACTAATGAAATTCCTACATCAAGTACTGACTCACATGAATATGAGTTTGACTCTTTGTTTGATGCTACTTATGATGTAGACATAGATATTGTTCACATACATGAAAGACTCCTCAAAGTAGGTGAAGGGTCTAGCGCTAGCTCACATGAATTAGACACCACTAATGTTAATGTGTCCTCTACCTCTGATGCAAGGTCTCTTAGGGATTCAAATGTTCCTTTGGATGAGATCACTCTAGGTCTTGACTTGCTCATTAGCATTTTTGAGGGTTATACCATGAACACGGTTTAACCAGTCACTACTTCCCTTTCACTCCGCTATCCTGATTTAATAACTGGAACTCCCCTTCCGAATCCAATGAAGTCCTAACATTATAGACTGATTATGATCTAGCCTATTACCTCCATGCTATTGAACCTGTGATGTCCTCCACCATCGAAAGTAGTGTCAACATGAAAGAGGTGGATATCAAGTATCTCAGTCAAAAAAAATAGATGCTCTGATGGTGAAAACCACTTTGTGGCAGTATCAAAGTCCAAGATAGTAAAAATAAAAGATGTATCCGAGGGTGAAAACCTCTCTAAGGCACCCAAGGATGAGATACTTGATACGCTTCTGAGCCACTTTCAAGAGAGGTCATCAATTTTGATTGAACTGACACAGCCAATCAATTTGGGTACAGAAGCTACTCCATAGATTATTCACCTAGCACAATCATTGTCTACTGAAGAAAAAGAAGAGTTCACAAGATTCTTTCAGAGTAAGAAAATAAAATTTGCATGGACCTATTCTGACATGCCTAGATTAGATCCCAATCTAACCATGCATCATTTGTCCATTGCACCAGGCATCAAACCTATTAAACAGAAGCTGCAAAAAATGCATCCACATGTAGCGCTTTTGGTTAAAGCAAAGCTGGAAAAGCTTCTTAAGGCCGCTGGCTTCATAAGAACTATTGATTATGCAGAATGGATTTCAAACATTGTTCCAATCACTAAACATGATAAATCCATTCGTGTGTGTATGGATTTCAGAGATCTAAATAAGGTGTGTCCAAAAGATGACTTCCCACTGCCTAATATTGATATGATAGTTGACATGACAGCAGGATATGAGATGTATTCTTTGATGGATGGATTTTCTAGCTATAATCAAATCAAAATTGCACCAGAAGATCAAGAAAAGACTTCTTTTACATGTGCCTAGGGCACATTTTGTTGGAATGTCATGCATTTTGGGCTTAAGAATGCTGGAGCAACATACCAGAGAGCTGTTACTACTATCTTCCATGATATGATGCATACAATGATGGAGGATTATGTCGATGATACTTTAACCAAAAGCATGCAGCAAACAACTCACCTCACAGACTTAGGTCCCATCCTTGACCACATGGAACAATTCAGTCTCAGGCTTAACCCAAAGAAATGTGCATTTAGTGTTACTTCTGGGAAACTCTTGGGTTATATCATTTCAGCTAAAGGTATAGAAGTTGACCCTGAAAAGGTACAAGCCATTATGCACATGCCTTCAGCCAAGAATATCAATAAAATGAGAGGATTACAATGAAGGCTACAATCTATCAGGTGTTTTATTTCACAACTGGCTGACAAGTCACAACCATTCACTAAAACTTTGCATAAGAACGTGACCTATGAATGGAATGAGGAATGTGACAAGGGACTTACTCAAATAAAATAGTATCTTGCTAATCCACCTATACTAATGCCTCCTATTCATGGGAAGCTAGTTATCCTATACATCTCAGCAACAAACACATCCTTGGGCGCTCTCTTAGCTCAAGAAGATCAAAACAATAAAGAAAGAGCCATATACTATATCAGCAGAACATTGGTTGCTTATGAAATTAATTACTCTGTCATTGAGAAGGCTTGTTTAGCAGTGGTATTCACCTCTTATAAATTGTGTCATTATATGCTAGCTCATACCACAAGGCTTATTGTAAAGATTGATCCACTAAAATACTTGTTGAGCAAGGCTGCCCTCATGGGAAGATTAGTAAAATGGGTAATGATACTTAGTGAATTTGACATTGAGTACATGGAAAGAAAAGCCATTAAGGGACAAGCAATTGCTGATCAGTTGGCAGAAGCTCCTTTAAAATATTATCAACCTTTGAGTATTGAATTCCCAGATGAATCCATCATGCTTCTCACGCACCAATCTTGGAGCATGTTCTTTGACGGATCATTTACTCAGCAAGGATCCGGGGCAGGCATTCTGTTTGTTACACCTCAAAGATACTCATTGCCAAAACCATATAAAATGTTGTTTCCCTACACAAACAACATAGCTGAATATGAAGCTCTCATTAATGGTGTGAAGATGGCCCTTGAATGGCATGTGGATGAGCTCAAGGTCTTTGGGGACTTGCAATTAATCATCAATCAAGTCAATGATGTCTACCAAACTAAAGACAACAAACTTATACCTTATAAAAGGATGGTGGATGATCTTAAACAATACTTTGCACACATTCCTTCCAGTAGATTCTGAGGGTAGATAATAAAGCAACTAATGTAATGGCCACTCTTGCTTCAATGTTACAAATGCCGAAAAATGACTTCAGACATGAGTTCCTAGTGGAGGCATTATGCTACCCTGCCTATGATATCCCTAAATCTAGGATGATATGTTCCATCATTGGACATGATTCATCCTACTACCACCACATCTTTTCCTACCTTTGTGACCAGATCATTCCAAACACCTATACTTGGAATGAAAACCTTCACCTCATTCATACTGCTTCACAGTATGTCCTCATAGAAAATGACTTGTGTAGATGGGGTCTAGATGGTACACCTCCTTAGGTGCTTAGAACCTGATGAGTCCAAGCATACGTTGGCCGAGTTCATGAAGGTATCTGTGGGTCTCATTCTAGTGGTCTGATGTTAGCCCAAAAACTTATTAGAGCTAGCTATTACTGGCCGGACATGGAAAAAGAAGCTATTTAATATGCTAAAACTTGCAAGCAATGCCAATTTCATGGGGACCTAATTCATGCTCCTGCTCATGAACTTAGTCCTCTCATTAGTTTTTGGCCATTTCAACAATGGGCCTTCGACTTGGTCAGTCAGATACATCCTTCATCTTCAAGAGGGCACAAGTTCATCATCACAGCTACTGATTATTTTACCAAGTGGGTTGAGGTAGTGCCTCTCACTGTAGCTGATGGCAAGACCATTGCTATGTTCATATTGAAATTTATCATTTGCAGATATGGCATACCCTCATCTATTATCACTGACAATGGGGGACAATTCAAAAATAAGGACCTGAAAGACCTATGCACTAAATTCAAAATTATCCAGCATTGGTCATCTATCTATTATCCCCAGGGTAATGGACAAGCAGAGGCTTCTAATAGACAATTCTAAAAATCTTGCACCGAACAGTTCATAAATCTGGTAGAGATTGGCATCTCCAGATCAATCCCACCTTGTGGGCCTATAGAATAAGTATCCAAACACTAATGGGGGGCCACTCCTTTCACCTTGTTTTATGGATCAGAGGCAGTGTTACCCATTGAGGTCAAGATTTCAACATTGTGAATCTCTCTGAAAGGCCTCATCACTTATGAAGATAACAGAATATCCCAGCTTCAAGAGCTTGAGTTGCTTGATGAATGTCAGAAGGTGGCGTTCGATAATCTCCAAGCATATCAAAAGAGAATGTCAAAAGCTTATAATAAGAAAGTCAGACAAAGAGAATTCCAAGTAGGTCATCTCATCCTTAGAGAGAACCCCAAAAATCAGTAGCTGTGAGTTTAGAAAGGCAAATTTGAACCAAACTAGCTTGGTCCATATGTCATTACTATAGCATTTGGATCTGGCGCTTATCGACTCTCTACTACTGAAGGAGAGAAACTCAAAGAGCCTATCAATGCTCTTCATCTCAAGAAGTTCTATAGTTGAGGCATTCTCTACGTGTTCATGTACATACTTATGGGTCTTGAAAAAATCCCAAAAAAAATAATATATTGCAAAAATCCTAAAAATTGCAAAATGTCCTTAAAAAAAATGATCATCTTAGTGAAAACCTGGTAAACAGGCACCTTAGTAATAATCAAAAAAATAAAAAATTGAAAAACTACAAAAAAATGAAAAGATCAAAAATATAAAAAAATGAAATATTCAAAAATTTAAAAAAAGAGAAAAATACAAAAAAAATTGAAAAAAAAGAAAAGAAAAATGTGCCATTGATGAAAACCTGGCAAACAGGCGTCATTGTAGCAAAAATAGAATCTTTGCCAATATGGTGAAAACCTGGTAAATAGGTGCCTCTTGTTTCCTAAAGCTACATCTCATCTCAGCTTTGCTTGGCTCTTAGTTTCCTGCTTTAGTCTCTTTTCTTTCCTACCTTAGTTTGCTTTCCTACTTTAGTTGCTTCCTTTGTTTCCAGCTTTTAGTTCGCTTCCTGCTTTAGTTTTCCAGCTCATGCACTTGCTTTCACTTACCTTCGAGATTTTTTCCTTGACTCTTCATGGTTTGGAACTAGTTACACTTGGGGGCACCTCCCTGGTCTAGGGAACATTGTCCTATCACTTTTAAGAAGTTTTGTTTGTGCATCAGTCACCAATGGTTCCCACTACATCTGCCTACTGATGCCTAGCTACTTTTGAGATTTATCTCCTCAAGGATCTCTTGTGTATCAGTCGCCAGTGGTTCTCATTGTGCATGCCTACTAATACTTAGCTTTTGTTTGACCTCTCTCTTTTGGGATCTCTTCTTTACATCAGTCACCAATGATTCTCACTGTGTTTGCCTGCTGATGTTTCACTCGTGGTTTATTCTCTCTTTTGAGAATCTTCCCTTGTATTGGTCACTAGTGGTTCTTACTGTGTTCACCTGTTGATAATTGGTCTGTGCTCTGATATCTTCTTAAGACTCTATCTCTCATGATGGTCACAGTGGTTCTCACTACGTCTACCTATTATCGCTATCCCGTTGAGATTTCAATTTTTGTTTGCTTCCGATTCGACTTCAATCCACTTGAACAAAAACATAAACTGAAATTGAAAACTTATTTTGTGTTCCTTTGAAGCATGTTGAGTTTTTCCTTCACTTGTTTGTTTGTTTGCTTTTTTTCTTTGCTTTCTGCTTGTTGGTTTAGTTCCAATGATCCAAAGAATCTATCTAAGAGGGGTGTCCATCTGTAAGAGCCTTCATCTCATATTGGATGGCTATGCATACCTTGACTCCTTTTATATGGGCACTTTGGTGAGGTTGGTGCTTCTCCTTGTCTGTTTTGAGTGACTTCTTTCTGCTACAAGTAGATGGCTAACGCTCGTCCTGCTAAGTGAACTTAAGGGTCACTGTGAGCACTCTTTAGCAAAGAAGGAACTATCATGTGTCTGGTGTGTGTTTGTTCACAAGAAACATTCAGGTCATTCTAGCAATTGTGCTTTGATGCTTATGTTAACTTGATAAATAAAAAGGAATAGGTGTTCAGGTCATTCTGGCTTCTTGTGCCTTAATGCTTACACCTCATTCGACAAATCTAAGACTTATTTCATATTCATATTCTTATAATCACAATGTTAGTGAGAATTTTATGACATCTTATGATCGTCCCGTGCTTAAACAAACTCGATGATGATAAATACAATGAGTCCAACAACCAAGTCCTAGGGCTTGCATTCTCATTTTAGGCTTGCATTTAGCTTAGGCTTGCATTTTTTCATTCTAGGCTCACATTTTGAGATGGTGTTTTGGTGCTCTCTTGATTGCTCTCTATTCATCAAAGGTCCTCATCTTTTTTCCCAGGTTCTTCTTGGCTACACAAGTGTTTGGTCCTCGCTTCCGATCTTTGAACGTATCTATCTTTTTTGGTTAGTACCTATCATATATTGCTACAATCCTACATGAGATGATTAGTACCATATACATTACACATGCATTTCATTTCCATTTGCATCCATCAATTCATTTTCATCTGCATATACATGTGCATTCACTATAAGCATAAATCATACATCACATCTGCATATATTCTATTCATCTACCACTACATTTGACATTGCATCATTATAAAATAAAACATGTGCATTTTCATACATATCTATCCATATATCTAAGCATGTAGGAAAAAATCTCATAAACATCACACATCAATGCAATATACAACAAGTACGATGATATCAAGATGTCGATCTCATATATACATCCTGATCCAATGTCATATACAAAGAAGAAGGTGCTACTCAAGCACGGTATCAAAAATGGGCTACAATGTATATTGCCATATCAAAATGGAATAGCTAGGTCCCACACCACCAGGAGGAGGTGGTGGCAGTGGTCTCTGAGGTAGGGGCATCAGCCACTGTGGAGGTGTTTGCTGCTGTGGAGGTGCCTGCTGCTATGGGGGTACCTATGGTGGTGCCTATGGAGGGTACTGGTGGAGGTGCCTATGGAGCCTCAGCATAATCCAAAAATGGTGGTATCTACTTCGATAGATCTGGAACAACCCCACAATATGCTGCATAGTAATACATTGCCTAAGTGGCCTCATATCTGGTCTTGATCCTCAACCGCACCAGCTCATCTCGCAGCTAGCTGATCTCAACATCCTGATCAGCTACACGAGTCTCCTCTCAAATGAATCAAGTGTGGTAATCATCCCACTCTTGCTGCACCTTTCATACCCTCTCATGGCTCTTTCTGAGAGCCTCTTGTAGCTGAGGTGTCCCGGCTCCTACTAGAATGTCGAACATGTCTGTATCCTCATCCGGAGGAGCCTACTGTGAAGTATCTCCAGTCCACTACCTAGTGGACCTCTGCTAGGCCCCACTACTCCCGACTCCTACATCTGAGCCCATTGTCCTAGCTAGGATGTTGATCTACCCTGCTTGGGGTCTCAATACTCTCTGCTACTATGGTGCCTACTATGGTGCCTACTGGGTTGGTGTCTGCTGCTCCTGTGCCTGCTGTTGCTATGTAGGCTACTACTGGGCTCCTACACCAACTAGATCTATAAACCTTGGATGAGGATATGCTATCAAGTGATCTCTATATGCAGGAGTCACCCCTGCATTGGTGACCCCCACCATATAATACCATTGCATAGCTAGTATGCGTGCCTCAATCGCACATCATCAGGGATCTAATCTCACATGCCACCCCTTCTTCTCCTCATTGGAGAAGTGAGCATAGGGGTAGTACTCCTATGAAATATCCTGATGTCTGTCGAACTGGTGCAGGACATGTGTAACAACAAACTACTCTATGGTATGGACACTCTGCCCAATTAATGGACATGAAACAAACATGTGTGAAATCTCTCAATGAGCATCATCCCATGGCTTCATAGCCACCCAAGGTCTCCATACTATAGCTTCCATTTCATCTAGCTATCCTCTCCACTGCTCTATCTTTCCCAATAGGGGTTGGGTCATCTAACCTACATATCTATAAATATATGGCTCGAGAGGCTGTCATGTGTCATGGAAAATTGGCCTACAAATGGGAAGATGCTCCTAGGCCCAGATCTAAAAATAAATACTCCTACTGTCATGGTCCTCGCACTATGATACACTATCTCGTGCATCTCATGGTACATGTGGGCTAGCATACACTCGCCCCATCCAAACCTGATGGTCGGTTGCTTCAACATCCTCCGCAACATCATACCCCAGCCGCACTCCAGACCATGCTGACCTTGATCCAGAACAAGGTAATAGCTCAAAAACATCACAAGAACAATGGAAAAAGGATGAGCACCACCATACCTACTGGTCAAATCATCCCAAGATATGGCTCGACCTATCACTAGATCATCCTAGAATATGGCTCTCAAGGCTAATGTACCCTGCCTTGAATGTGTCTCATACTCTACTCGTGTACCATGAATGGGTATCCTCAGAATCCTGTATATGTCCTCTAGGGTCACGATCATCTCCCCCATAGAAAAATGAAATGTGTTCATCTCTGAATGGAAATGCTCTACGAGTGCACCAAGAAGACCATGATTTACCTAAATGTCAGGTAAATCATGCAAGTATCCCAGACCAAGAGCATCAATATGAGCACTCTCTACATCTGTTAGTTTCTACACTAATGTGGTGATAACAGGATGGTGCGTCTGAAAGACAACATCAGGGAAGCCAACCTGCAAAGCAAGTGACGACATTGGATCAGTATCTCAAACATGGTGGTTCTTAACACAACAACAACAAAAACAACAAGACATATATTCTAGACATGGCTTTGTGATGCTGATTTCATGCAAATTTTGACAAGGACTTCAAATTCTATAGTAGTTCTTCGCACAAGAAAACTATTTTCTCACATGAGATAGGACTAGACCTTGCGCGAGCTACTACAATCTCGCACGGGAGCCTCTTTCAACTCGTGCGAGCTTCAAATAGGGCCCACGTGAAGAATCCTTAATTCATTCAAGGATCCTATTTCCTCACATGAGAGGAGACCTAGGTCGGCATGAGGAAACTAATTCCTCACGTGAGATTGGAGGAACATGTTCTAAAACTCTGCTAGATCTTCCTATTTTGACCTATAAAGCTGTACGAATTGAAATTCAAGGAGGTTTAATGACTACTTATAGGTGCATCATATTTTGGTGGTTGAGCTTGTCATTGAGAGTGCTCAAATCGATGCATGTGCAATGGAAGAACTTCCATTCTCTCTCTTAGAGCTCAAAATCACAAGAAGATGAAACTGAATAATGAATTGAAAATGACCCCTCCAGGTCTTATATAGCTTTTCACCTAATTTTCAAAAGTGCTCTGTTTTGCATGAAAACTAAACCCTTGGCTAAATCGACTACTCTAAATCCATTTTCAGGATTGAAATCAAAAATTTGACATCTCTAGATAGCTCAAAATTATGTTTTAAAATCTGGGACTCTTTGGGATCGGACGCTTGTGTAGTCAACCTTTTGGCGTCATCTTCCTACTGGACCTTCATCTTTGCATCATGTTCTCAAGATCTTTTCTCTTTTCATCAGAGTCAACTCTAGTCAAATCTAGTCAACCATGGTCAAACTTGGTCAACAAGAACTCTACTTTTCTCCAATTTGCTTCTGCAACTTCTCAAATCTAGTCTAATTGCCTCTACTCTACAACCTCTTGTTGTCAATCATCTCTCTTATGTCATCTTTCAATTTCGCTCCTGAGGGGGCAGGATGATTACATCATTTGAATCTTGTCGAATCAATTCTTGAATCAGTCGAATCTAAATCATCAATTCTCATTGCTGGGGCCATCTCGGTGCCTCGCATCTTGCTATCTGGCCATCTATCTTTTAGGTATTTGAGCAATCTAACTCGGATCCTCAAGAATCAGGCTTCATTTTGGAGATGGTTCTTGAAATCTTTTAGGTATTGGGGCAATCTAACCCTAATTCCTAGGAGTCAAGCTTTTTTTTGGAGATGGCTCTCAAAATCTCTCTTAGACCGTTATCTGGGCAATCTAACCCGAGTCTCAGAGGGCTAAGCTTCGTATTGGGGCAATTTCACCCTAATTCTGAAGACAATCCTAAGTTTGCATCTGAATCTCATTCTAGGCATTGGGGGCAACCTAACCCTGATTCTCATCTTCTCTCAAGACCATTATCTTCGCAATCTAACTTAGACTTCAGAAAATCATGCTTTGATATGCTCGGTGTCTTGGCAACCTAACCTAGACTCCCAAATTTCTTGTCATCTGTCACTTTAGACTATTCTTTGAATCAACGTGTTGTTCACACATCAATTCAAAGAGGGGAAAATGTAATACCCTAAATTTGGCACTTATTAAATTCAACTAATTTTGGTGCATTTTCATCAATTTTACATCTTCAAAGTCCTAGTTTCCTAGGCAATTTTCTCTCTCCTACCTGACTTAATTTGACTTGATGTCAATTGCAAACACCATAAATTGCATTAATTAAATATCAAAATTAATTCCTAAAGCCCTTGACTTTAATTAGCTAAATTACCCCTATGATAATTAATTTAATCCTAAGTCCTAAGTGTTTAGAATTAAATTAAATCCACCCCATTTGGCTAATTACCCATAAAAAGGAATTAATAATTGCTTGATATTCGAATGGACACACCTTTTTGAATTAATAATTCAAGATATTCGAAAGGCCACCTGTGTGGCACTTTCCATTCTTTTTATTAAGTAATTCTTGCATTTTTGTCTCAAATGGAAATGAAGGGTCAGGAGTTTCAAATCAAGAACCCTTTCATTCCCTCCTCAGGCTTTTCTATTTAATGGACCTATTTTCTTCATTCAAGGAAAGGGAATTTTTGAGAGCATCCTTACTATAGTGAATTTAAGTCTCATTCAAAGCTTTTATTGCATTAAATAGATTAATATCTCATTTTAGTTTAATATTGCATTTCATATTAAAGTTAATTTTCTTATTTGTTCTTAGCATAATATCATCTTTATTTCAAGTTCTCTAAAATAAATCTGCATTTCATATCTCTTTCAAAAGCATTTTTAGATTAATTGCACTCATTTTAGTTCAATTTTAGTTTTGCATATCTTCATAACTTTGGAAAATCCTCCATTGTGGGATTGGTCTATGGTTGTTGGCTCTCGTTCTGAGAGTAATTAAACACCCCATCCACATAGGAGGCAACAGGTTGATTCAATCGATGTTGTCATATGGATAATTCATGTTCATACTCACCATCTCATGATTGAGCAATGACTATGTTGCGTTTGTGCCTGATTTAGAGGTCCACATTTAGACACACACACCTGCAACTATGGCAGACGAGGAGGTAAGGGTTCTAGAAACCCATTAGTTGTTAAGCCTAATTTACATATGACCACAACATTATAGGCTAAGAAAAATATATTAAAGGGCATTGTCATTTTCTTAATAGCCCAAGGTATTGTCAAAACCCCATCTCGTGCATACATGAATCATTGGTTGCATAAAATTTGGAATCTTAAATTAGGCTTGTATTTTACATTTTTTTATATGATTCAAAAGGATCTCTTTGTGATTTTTTTCAAAACCCCAGAAGAACAAATAAAATTTGTGAATAAGAAGTTATGGAACATAGGAAACTATATCATTAGGGCATTTTCTTAGTCAACAAAAGCCAATATGGAAGAGGTAATTGCCCTTTCAAGCCCTAGATGGGTCATTATTAAAAATATCCTATTGTGTATGTAGAATCTGATCCCAAATGAAATTAAAACTATTGGTAGAGTTATTAGAATGGAGCAATTGACAACCCTACCACCCCATATGGATGCAAGGCTCTTGATTTCCATTTTCCCCAAAATTGATCTCCTAGATTCTTTGATAATAGAATTGGATAGAGAAACTATTAAATGTCCTATTGAGTTATTAGGAGGGCTTAGTGCTTGTTTTCTTTTTCATAAGGAAGGACATAGGAGGATATTTTATCCCTTTTTGAAAGATAAACGCACTCCTCCCTCCTGACCTTCTACATCTAATAATGTTGTTTCCTCTTCAAACTCTGAGCAACCCTTGAGTGTACCCTCAACCATTCAACCCCTCATAGATCCCCTGGTCATCCCCAATATTTCTCAACCTTCCACCTCTCCCATTTCTATCAAGCCTCCTGGTGAACCCCCAAGCCTCCTCCCCATGCGGGTGATGGCTTGATCACTGGGTCTATTGAAGAATGTCATAAGGATATAATTATAGATAAACTCAAAGACCTTAAAGAGAGTCTTAAATATGCCTTCTTTCCTAATAACCATAAAAGAGGCTTTGGTGATTTCAACATTAGAAATTTATCCAAAAATAGAGGCTTACCCTCACAAAAATCCCTCAATGCACAACATCTTGCATTGGGGAAGATCAGACATATTTCTACAATGCGAGATTGATTGGAAGAAAAACTATTTTAAGGGGGAGGATCTACCCTCTATCCCTAAGTAATTTGATCTACCAGTGGGCACTAGAATGACCCCCCTTCCTTGGGAAGGAGGCATGCAATGCATATCTAGCAAGACCATCAGACTAGATGGACCACTTGAAGAAAGTAAGGTTGGGTCACAAGATGTTATTGATGAAGAAGGTTTTTCCCCCACTAGATCTTGGGTTGGTGAAGGCTTTGAGTCCATCAAAGAGTCTTACAACTCAGATGCAGATAATACGCTCTCCAATTTCTCCCTTATTATCATCCATGCTAACCAACCCTCGCAGGTTGGTCCACCCTAGTCAAATATCCCTGGATGTGATCAGGTTGGCACTAATAACCTTCTTCATAGTGAGGGAGGTGATCATGGTAGCTCCCTTAATTTTTTGGATGAATATAAGTCAAATTTAGATGAGTTGGGTGCTCCAAAGAAGGCTATTGTGCCCCACTCAAAACTTGAGGCTGAAGAGCTTGTGGTTGAAGCCTTGACCTCTCTTTCTTACAAGAAAAAATAGGAGAAAGGTTAAGGCCAACAAGGAGCCCTCACATAATAAGGGTAACTCTAAAACTCATACCCCTACCAAGCCCTCTTTGGGTGTTGAACAACCTGTTGAGTTTAAGGTCAAAAAAAAAAGAGGTAGACCACCTCGCTCCACCAACTCTAAGCTTGGCAAGAAACATATTAACAAAACCTTTCCAAAGTGTTACAAAAGTTTTCAAGCCTCTATGGATACCTCCCCATGAATATGAAATTTTCATCTTGGAATGTAAGGGAGCTAGAGTCCTAGATAGAAAGTATATTGTTAAAAGATTTCTTAAGTTTTACAAGGATATAGACTTCCTCTTATTGCAATAAATTAAATTAATTTTTCACTTTCACTTGGATATTAACCTCAAGTGCATATGGAGGTATGTATGGAATTCACCACTAATCACACTAAAGGGAGAGGTGGAGCAAGAGTGCTCATTGAGACTAAATGGAAGAATTTTGTGTCTAAGTGGGGCTTCTCTCCTTGTAACAGAGCTATCTGGGTTCTGTTGAAACACAAAGACACTTCTTTAAATGGTGTTTTCTCCATTTATGCTCCCAATTAATATAAGATAGAATTGATCTATGGAAATGGGCTTCTCAACTTGAGGACATCCCTTGGATCATGGCTGGAGAGTTTAACATGGTTAAGGGGCCTCAAGACAAAGTGGGAGGTTCTAGATTTTCCTGGAAAGGTGATGAAAGATTCTTATGGAATAAAATGTTCTGTAAGCTCAACTTATGGGATCTCCTTTCTAGCAACAAAAATGATAATCCAAGTGTGTGCTTCACATGGTGTAATTTTCAGCAAGGGATAAATAGAATATACTCTAGGCTACACAAATTCTATGTCAACAAGGAGTTCTTCAAGTTTCAAAAATATCCAAGTGGAATTTATCATGTGAAAGTTGTCCCCTACTCACTTTTTGACCACCACCCCATAGTGGCAAAAATTTATTTTAAAGAGGCTTCCTCATGTAATAGGGGCAAATCTAATTCTTTTGCATTAAATGTTAAACTTTTAGAATATGAGGAAGTCATCAATGTTGCATACATCATCAAACAGTTCAATGCATGGTCTCACAAAGAACATTCTAGAGTGGATAACTAGAACCAAAATACACTCTCATGGAGAAATCTCTTTCAAATTATGGGGAAAAGGTTAGTGCAAGACACCATAATGCATGAGACCATTCTGCA